>VSMD01090183.1:0-77515 GCA_008750895.1 Mirza zaza | reverse complement strand
ATACATTTTAATAATAAAATTGCTTCTCTAAGGTCAACCAAAAAGCTACTAGATCCAGATAATTTTAGAATCAAGTTCTAAAAATGATTTAAGATAAAGTATTTTAAAATAGAAACTGTTTTAGAAAAGGTCAAAGAAGAGTTGTTTGCAATTAATTTTATAAAGCTAGTAATCAGACAATTATAATTGAACAAGGATATTATGAGAAAGGGGAATTACAGGCTATTGTTACTCTCAAACATGGTTACAAATATTATAATTAAATATTAGCAAACATATCTAGTTATTTTTTAAAAAGTTCCATCAAGATTAAGTTGAATTTACTCTGAGCATGCAAGAATGGCTTTATATTAAAAATTGATTCTTATAATTCACTATAATAATAAAATAATTACTAAAAGTTTTAAAATTCCAAAAATCATCTTTAGGAGACAAAAGGAGAACTCGATCATGTGAAAAGCACCCAAGTGAAAAAAGAGGGAGAATATTGATTTTAAGAAAGAATAAAATAAAACAAAAGTTCACCAAGAAGATATAAAATTTAGAACCCTTTATGACTAATAATATCATTTCATGCCATATAGAGTGAAAGTGATAAAAGAACAAGGAAAAACTGATGAATTGATAATCATAAGGTAAAAGTTCAAATTAACTCTCTTGGAAGTCAGATTCAGTCAACAAAATATAAGAGGAAATATAGAATATGCTAAATATAGAAAATTTAAATAAAAATGTTAACTATCTTGATTATTTACAAATACATATGTAGATCTGAAAAGAAACAGAGAATACGCACTCTTAAAATATGATACCATATGAGCTATTATCAGTATCCGCAATTAAAAAATTAAGGTGACTAATGAAATAAACTTTAAAATATAATCAAGGATAGAGAAATTCACAAATTGCATAAATACAAAAGATTAAAACATTTGCCTACTACTTCATCCCTGTAGTTTATTACAATTGCTGCTGTCAACACCATCCAACTAACATCTGACACTCAGGTATCCCATCACTCCCTCATTACCAGACAATTCAATCCCATTTCAGCACCCTCCAATACCATCACTGGCCTACCAAAGAAAGCCACCACTGAGGATTTCAAGAATGCTGGTATCTTTTTCACTAATGTCTTTCTTAATGCCCGGATGAAAACAAAACCTTCTCTGTGGATGTGATTGGGGGTTGGCTAAGAAGAGTACACAAAACATATCTATTTCAATATTTCCATCTCTTAAGTTTTCAAACTTCTTCCTCTATGTCATATCAGGGAAATTCAAGGATTTCAACCACATAGCTATAAGCTCGCTTTGGCTTCAGGCTTGAATTTGCTAACTTAGCTGACTTTTAATGTCACTTGTATTTGCTTGACCCAACACATTCAATTTTTAATCATAAATGAAAGCACCCATGTCTATAAAATTCAACATTATCAAATTTATATTTCATTCTTTTTAGCCTAACACCCTTAGAATCTATTTCCATTCATGATGCCCAAACTTCTACTGATACACATAGGTAACTTCATACTGTATGAATTATTTCTGTTTGGAAAAATTCCTTGTTTTGTTGTGGGTTGACATCTAATTCTCATTAAGAACCTAGGGACCGTAAGGTATAGTGATGGGTGTGGGTCCCATTACTTGTGAGTCAATGTCCCCAGAAGAAATCTTTTATTATTTTATAATGAAGAGGAAAGCTCTTAATGGTTGGGAAAGTGAAGAAAAGAGGGAGGTCCACCTTTTGTGGCAAGGGGAATCCAAAGGGATTTAAGAGTTTAAAGTTGTCAGCCTTGTGTCTCCCTTTTTGTCAGCTAGGCATGGATCTCTGCATTTAAGTTACAGGAAATGGAGACGCAAAGCTGCCATCAAGGCTATTTGTTCACGCACACTCTCATTTGTATATACACAGCTTTCGGTTTCTCCTTTTCCTAATCTCACACATCTGGGATCATGAGAGGAAGTAAGCTATTCCCATTATCATATAGTCACTCTTGTCTCCATAATGGCTAACTGCCAAATATAACAAGTTTCCTAATGCCCTCCTCTATTTGCACTCCAACCCATGCCATGTATGGCAGTTGTTTGAGCAAGCATGTTGAGATTGCATTAGAGGAAAGAGCAGTACTGGAACCTGGAGTGAGGAAGAGCTATGTGCTAGGGGCCACGTGACGGTAGAGTTGACCTTCAGTTGAGGGGAACAGACAGCCAGTCCAAACCAGGAAGGAGGGAAAGGAGAAAGAAATACATTGAATACACTCATCTTCCTCCCTCTGATTTTTTTCCCTGGTGTTCACCATTGGCTAAACCCAAATAGAAGCCAGAGAGCAAAGAGTATTTTGACATACATTCCCAACAAATCAACCTTCGGAGGAAAGTAGATAGTGGCCCTGGAGGGCCAAAGAGAAAATGTCTTGCACACTCTTCAAGAAGATCATAAATGTTCAAATCCCCAGTGATTGATTCACAAGTCGTTTTATTCAATGATATGTTCTATCAAGTCCTTCTTAATTTGGAGATTTTGGTGTTCTACTTGATTGGGAGCCAATTAGTTCATATATGAAGATACAACCAAATAATGTTGTTAAAAATCAAACACTTTTTTGAGAGTAATATGAATAACTTTAGGCAGCCATATTCCAATGATTGTGATGAAACATATTAACACTTCATATGAATAAGACTCAAGGATAATTCTTGTAATTTCTAAGCAGAGATATAACTTTTTCCTTCTCACATTTAGTATTTAAAGCATATGAGTTTCCTTAAAAAAATAAAAAAATAAAAAAATCTTAATGGCATCTGGGAACTTAAAAAAATAAAGCATATGGGTCTCACTTTAACCAACAACAGAGAATTTCTGCATTATAATTTATCTTTAAGAATTTCAGTACTAATTGACTGAAATCTAAAAACTGCCAAGGATTTGCTCAAGACTTGCAAAATTTCAAAGAGAAAGGAGTTCAACAGATGTATTAACTATCTGTTCCTCATATGTCTGTAAATTCCATCTCAGTACTAAGATATAGCACTAGAAATCAAATAAATAAACATATTTTCTCAAATCATATATATTTCTATTAAGCTATTATTTAAAAAGATTCATCTTCATACTGATAATTATATTCTAACATTTATAGAACATTTAATATGTGCTTGGGACAGGTCAAAGACCTTTTCTTCACATCCATTACTTTAATCCTTACAAAAATTCTTTGTATTACTACATATTTGAATAGAATTTTTGAATTTTTGTGAAAATTAAAAGCAAAGATTTTATCTTCAGTGTTGACCATTATAAAACATACAAAACATGTATGGTAAATTTTCTGCATTAGTAAAGTTCTATAAAAATTTTTTTCTTCTTAGGCTAGTGTGTGTGTATGTGCACTGGTATGTATGTATTTCAGATTATAAATGTGCAGCTTATATCAAGTTTAGAATTAAATTCAGAGTAAAATAAACACACCTCAGGTACTTCAGATAGTATGTACTTTGCTTACTTTACATGATTTTTATTTTATTTTATTTATTTTATTTTATGTTATATCCTGAATAGCCATATTTTGCATTAAGTTCAATCTTACAAGAAGCTTATTTCATTCTCATATAGCATATACTATTGGATTTTTTTTTTTGAGACAGAGTTTTGCTCTGTTGCCCGGGCCAGGGCTAGAGTGCCCTGCCATCAGCCTAGCTCACAGCAATCTCAAACTCCTGGGCTCAAGCAATCTTCCTGCCTCAGCCTCCTGATTTGCTGGGACTGCAGGTGTGCACCACCACACCAAGCTAAGTTTTTCTATTTTTAGTTGCCCAACTAATTTTTTCTATTTTTAGTAGAGACGTGGTTTTGCGCTTGCTCAGGCTGGTCTTGAACTCCTGAGTTCAAGCAATCCTCCTGCCTTGGCCTTTCAGAGTGCTAGGATTATAGGCATGAGCCACTGTGCCAGGCCATACATTTTTAATAAATAAGACAAAATTAATCTCAATTTTTTATTACTCTCAATAGCTTTCTAATATCCCCAGCAGGAAGTCTGGCTTTAATTGTTAAAGATATGGAGACATAGTTTTGCTTCTGTCCATAGGAATGGATCATTAAAAGCAATTTCAGGCATATAAAAAAGAAACATAATTGTTTCACATAGTTAGACACTGGATTATTACTTTAATATATATCCTCATGAATATTAATTATGATCTCAAAACATTTACATATATTCATTGTTCCTCATCTTCTTATAATTCCAAGTACAAAAATAGCTACATGCATATAGTAAGAGCAACCCTTTTTGATATATATATATATATATATATATATGACTACATAAACATACATCTTTGCCCTTTATATTATGGAAAAGCCTTGCTGAAATGACAGATAAATCCATAGTAGATATCTATAGCTATTTACAAGAAGCCTAGGGGATCATATAATTTTTAGAATACATTTTGGTTATAAAAATTAATGAGGGGGAACCTGTTCTCTTTTAGTTTTAATATTTAGACAAATACCATTATTATTTAATATTTTGATGAAATCCTTGTTTGTTAAAACATTTTGTAGCCTCGACTTCTGGTGACTCCACTAGCCAACTGACAGATGCTTCCCTGGTTCTTCATAATGGGCGATAAAATCTGCTTTGCTGGTATTTATCCATTTCCTCCATCAGAGTTTCTCTTCACCCTTCCCCACCTTCTCTCTATCTGTGGTATTTGCTCTATTTAGACTACCTCAACAGACCTCCTTGAGAGGACCAGGAGATTAGAGGTATAAAGGAGCTTAAAGTGAGGATAAAGATCTTCCTGTCTACTGCCTTGCGTAGATATTTCAGTTGGGCTGCATTCCTTGAGGTTAGTCTTAGCTTCTCTAAAGGTGAGCCTCTCCACAATATTCTCTCCATCCAGGTTCTGATAGCTATTTTCTCTCTTACCTTTTCACGTTGAGAAGTCGAAAGAGTTTTCTATTCCTTGATGTGTGTGTTTCATCATTCTGTAGAATCTGTAGATTCTCAAACGTGTCCACACTTTCATATATATTTTCTCCATTGAACTATGCTCATATGAGTGAGCCATATCTTTCTTCCTGGAATTTTTACTAATATAAGTGGCTCAGCATCTTTGCCTTCTGGTGCCTGGGTTTTATACCTTAATGCACTGACCATGTCATATTGGCTACGTTTGCTTGCTTGATCCACTCTGGTATAGTGATCTTACTGGCACATCTTATTGTATGAAGTTTTGACTGGCAAAGCTGTTTTATCTCAGTCAGCCGTGGCTGTCATCAAATAGTAGCCTATAATGAAGCAGATGATTGGGTAAGGCACTGCCATTTATTGTCAACAGTCTCAGGCAGGAAGCCTTAGTTAAAGAGTCATCACTTCTTTTATGATGGTCTGCCTGTGTTCAAAGCCATGCTGTTCTCAACTCTGCTCATCTTTTTATTATTTAGAGCGTGCTATCATGACATGCATGCGGATAGGAAGGGAACAAGGAGAATTGGCATTATGCAAATCTAATTTGTATTTAAAGGATATCACATTGGAGTTATTATTCTAAATACATTGTCCTGATGCTTTCAGGATATTGATGTTCTTATATAGGTCATATGTTAAAATTATATAATGTTCATTCCTTTTATATGGCCCTTGTAAAGGGACAAAAAACAAATGATGATTCTTGCAGAAACTTTCACCAAGTCTCTCCTTGAGTACTGAATGAAAGATTAATGAAAGATTTTCGTTTGGGAGTTGACTCATTCAATAATTTCTTACCCTTTCAAAGAGGGGCTATCTCCCCATACCTCTTCCAGTCTAATTTAACAATTTTCCCTACATCAGGAAAATACCATTCCCTACTCATGATGACATCCACCAGGTCTTTGATTAGTGACTCAAACCATCACTGGGGTGTATTTGACAAGAACCTGAGGTGTTTCTTCAGTCTGAAATTGGTGTCACATCCCTGCACCCTTGCAGGAGTGTCCATTACCTGCTAGCTGTGTGTTTGGTCCCCAACCCCTGAGGAGGAGGATCATCAGGTATAAGAAATTAGTTTTCTGAAGAAATTTGTTTCCAGGTCTAGGGCAGGGAATGTGTAAGGTGAGCCTGACATCTCATTAGACTTGAAACTGAAAAAGTGCCCAAATAATGATGGGTATATGAAAAGAGGAACACAGGAACAAAATCAGGTGAATCTGGGACAATTTGAGCATCAAAATATATACTGATAGCAATGGATTATAACCAACTGGATAAAATAGAAATTCACTAGCCTGTACTGATAACATAAATAAAGAACCGTAAGTCCTTTCTTGTAATAGAATTCCAAACATTGAATAGGAAAGAATTAAGAAGTTAGAAAAGTCACCATTTAACAAACATATGGTAACAATTGATTAGGTAAGAGTCTCAATGGGTAAATAAAACTCATAGTCAAAATTTAGTAAAGCATAGGATGTGTACACAGTTTTAAAGTACCTTTCCCTAAAATACTTATTAATTAAAAATAGAAAAATAGAAAACAAGTAACTTCACACTGGAGAAATCATCTTAACCAAGTGATCAAAGTTAACACCACTAATAATGGGACAAATAAAAACATATTTACATACATATACATAAATGCATTTACATACATATACATATTTATATATATACATAATTATGCATAATGCAAATATATAAGGTTTATATGATTTTTAATATGTTTTAATTTTTGTTCTAAAGGGTATTATTTGGGCAAATGTAAGATCTGTAGAATAGCTAATAAGTTTATCAATAATTTTTTTAAGTAAAAGAATATTTTTTCATAGTAAATGCATGGGGAAATATTTTGGGGCAAATGGCATCATGTATGCATGGCTTAGTAAAATAAAAATATGTACAAATATGCAGATTAATGATAAAGCAAATGTATCAAAATATTTACAATTGGAGAATATGAATGAACGGCTTATAGGACCTCTTTTTATGATTTTTAACTTTTGTATTAGTCCAAAATTATTAGAGAAAAAAATAGAAAAATATTAAAACACGTTGTATTAGTCTGCTAGGACTGCCACAACAAAATACCACAGTTTGGTGGCTTAAACTACAGGAATATATTTTCTCACAATTATGGAGTCTAGAAGTCCAACATCAAGGTGTTGGCAGGATTGATGTCTTTTTAAGCCTCTCTTTTTGGCTTATAAATGATTATTCTCTCTCTATGTCTTCTTCACATGTTCTTTGTGTGTGTTGGTGCCCTAATCTATTCTTATAAGAACACTAGTCATATTGGAATAGGTCCTACCCTAATGAGGTCATTTCAACTTACTTACCACTTTAAAAACCCTATCTTTGAATACAGTTACATTCTTAGTTACTGGATGTAACTACTTCAAAATATGAGTTCTGTGAGTAAACAATGCAGCCCATAACACATATAAACCTTTAAATTAATTAATAATATTTCATATCAATTGACATGAAAATTTTCTCTTTGGAATCAATTTCTTATGTAATTTTTAAAAATTGCACTATAAAAGGCATTTATTTTTTATCATTAATTGAACTAAATTATTAATTTGTATTTTAGGTTTATTTGCATTATTGATTTGAATGAAATTATTGAAATGTTCATCAGTATGTTATATAAATGTATGTGTGTTTTCCTTTTATATTACTTAAAAAAACTTATTTTTCCTTTGGGTAGTGACATTTTAAGCATCTAAAACTGAAGTTCAGGAATTTTAAAGACTTTCTGGGTTGTAGGAGGTGGGAAAAAGAAATGTGTATAATTTATTTTTCATAATTATGTGAAACATAGAGACCATTACAAGAAACATTTTAAAATAATGATTAATTCTGAAGTCTAGAAATAGAATGCATAGTTTTTCTACCTGACATAAACACTGAAATTTTTTTTAGCAATTAGGTTTTCATTTGACTCTTCCATCTTAATACTTGTAGAAGTATTTTTCCAAAGTACCAGTGCCATTTACCTAGTAACAAGTACTATGCACATGAATTTTGGCAGTGTAATTCTAACAGATTCTGTATTATTTTCATTAGAGATACCCTTTTACAAGTCGAATGAAGTCAACCATCTGCTTAATGCCTTTTCATGTCTTCTGTAAGGCTCTAGAAGAATTTACTTTATAAAGTCTCTGCATAATTGTGTGCTTACTTACCTGTCTTGTCATCTTTCCCTGGTTACCCTATTGCCACAGCACATTACAACAACCTCAAACTATAACACCTCCCCCAGCCCCTGTACTCTCTCTGTCGCCCCACCCCCCACACTTTTACATTGATATGGCAGTTCTGCTTTACATCTTTATCTTAACTTATACATCTGTGGAAATTTTTTTTGGACCTCTGAAATTTGGTCAGTGGCTTTCATTTGTGATCTCATAGCATCTTTTATTATTTTTATTTTTTGGACTAAGAACATTGAACTATTATTCACAAACTATAAAATTCATCATTTTAAAGTGTATGATTAAGTAATTTTCAGTATATTCAGTTTATTATATTCATTTGTTTTTTTTTCGAGAGAGTCTCACTCTGTTGCCTGGGCTAGAGTGCTGTGGCGTATGCCTAGCTCACAGCAACCTCAAACTCCTGGGGTCAAGCCATCCTCCTGCCTCAGCCTCCCGAGTAGCTGAGACTACAGGCATGCACCACTATGCCCGGCTAATTTTTCCTATATATATTTTTAGTTGGCCAATTAATTCCTTTCTATTTTTAGTAGAGACAGGGTCTTGCCCTTGCTCAGGCTGGTTTCAAACTCCTGACCTTGAGCGATCTGCCCGCCTTGGCCTCCCAGAGTGCTAGGATTAAAGCCGTGAGCCACCACGCCTAGCCTACATTCATTTTATGTATTGCACAATGTTGAACAACCATTACTATTATTTAATTCCAGAATGTTTTCATCACATTAGAAGTGACTGCTAATTGAAAGACAATTAGCAGTCACTTCTAATTCTGCCCTTTCCCTAGCCCTTGGCAACCACTAATCTATATTCTGTCTCTATTGCCTATTTTGGATATTTTATATCAATGTAATCAAAAGATATGTGATCTTTTGTCTCTGGCTTCTTTTAAGTAGTAGAATGTTTTCAATATTCCTTCATGTTTTAGCATATAATAGCATTTTGTTCCTTTTTATTGCCAAATATCATCGTATTGTATGGATATACCCCATCTTGTTTTTCTGTTCATCAGTCAAAAGACATTTGAATTATTTTCATTTTTGAGCTATTAGAAATAATGCTACTATGAACATTAGTGTGTAAGTTTTTGTGTGGACATATGTTTTCAATGTTCTTGTATATATACCTACAAGTGGAATTGCTAGAGCATGTGATAACTCTATGTTTAACTTTTTAAGAAAATCAAAGTGTTTTCCAAAACTATTGAATCATTTTACCAACTACCAGCAATGTGTGAGCATTCTAATTTCTCCACATTCTTACCCACCCTTGTGTTTATCCCTGCTTTTGATAATAGTCATCCTGGTAGGGATGAAGTGGTATCTCATTTTAGTTTTGATTCACATTTCCAAAATTACTAATGATATTGATAATTTTTAATGTGCTTATTTCCATTTGTATATCCTCTTTGAATAAATGTGTATTGATATCATTTATCCCTTTTTCAACTGGATAATTTGTCTTTGTATTTGTCAATAATAAAATAGTTCTTAAACTATTCTGGACATTAGGCCTTTATTAGATAAATGGCTTACAAATACTTTCTTCTATTCTTTTAGTATTCTTTTATTTCTTATCTAAGAAATCATTGCCTAATCCAAGGCTACAAACATTTATAGCTATGTTTTCTTTTAAGAGTTTTATAGTATACCCCTTACACTTAGATATTTGACCCATTTTGATTCAATTTTTGTGTATGGTATGAGGTGTCTACTTTCATTCTTTTGCATGAGTATATCCAGTTTTTCTAGCACTATCTGTTAGAGACTATTTTTTCCCATTGAATTATCTTAGCATTTTCTTGAAAATGATCTCATGTATCCTCCTCTCATATTGTTTATGTCATTGTATTAGTCTTCTTGGGCTAACATGACAAAATACCATAGAGTACATGACTTAAACAACAGAAATTTATTTTCTCATAGTTCTGGATGCCAGAAGTGTCAGATCAAGTTATGGCAGGCTAGGTTTCTGGTTAGGGTTCTTGTGCTGGCTTACAGACCAGCTGCCTTACTGTGTTCTCTCATGGTTAGAGAGAACACAAAAACTCCCTGGTGTCTCTTCTTACAAGTGCAATAATCCTATTGGATCAGGCCTTCATTTTTATGACCTTATTTAACTTTAATTACCTCCATAAAGGCCCTATCCCCAAATACAGTCACATTGAGGACTGGAGCTTCTTCATATGAATTTTGGAGGAACACAAACGTTTAGTACATAACACACATTTACAAATATTTGTTTTCATCTGTGTTCTCTGCTAAATTCTTCATCTCATTCCTTGCCATATCCCCACATCTAGTACAGGGCCAAGTGAATTATAGGTACTGATAAATAAATTATAAGTACTGATAATAAATATTTCTTAAATGAATGAATGATTCTCATCCAAAATTATAGTAATGAAAAGTGATGAACTAATTAAATATATTTCATTTGAAATATATTTATTTCATTTTGATGATGATTTCCATTTTCATCTTAACATCTTACCTGACTAATCTGAGATCTGAGATTTGTCTCATCAATGGTCACAGAAAAACAGCAGCAAAGACAATGTTACAATGTTTTCTCTTTACTGTTCATTTAGCTTCCTCTTAAAATGTTATTTTAATTTTCAGAGAAACTATATGGAAAATTTTTAACTTTAAATTGAATTTCTTTAAGCCTTTGGGCATTTTCAAAAATTATTTAGGTTACCAAAGTAGGACAGAGCTAAGAAAATTCTTGAGATCTTTGAACCAAGTAATTTCTTAAATAAGCAAATATTTTTGTTAGTTTACATTTTTGTGTTAGTATTGCATATTTGATGTTATTTATTGTATGCATTGGCATTGACAATAAATGTCATATTTAATAATTAAGATGTCTGCTTTTATATCAAAGTATTATTCACTTATATGTTCTTTTGATCATTCAGAGGTAGAGTGACAGATTCTACTCAGATAATTAGGAATAGATGAGGATGTGGGCTGAAATTGTTATGTAACTTTTAAGTATCATTGCTATTATTTACATATTTAGTGAACTGTATATCTGAAGTATATATTGAAATAGTACAGTCATCCACCATGCATTTGTTTAATGCCTATTTATGCCAGACACTGAAGACATGTGGACTAAAGACAAAGTTTTACTTTCAAGGAAGCCACAGTCTACATTGGGATACACAAGAAAATAAATAGATATATTACAAATGATACCCCAGAGATGCAAAATATCATCTATGACTATCATGAAGGCCTCTATGCACACAAACTAGAAAATCTAGGAAAATAGATAAAGTTTTGGAAAAATACAACTTCCCAAGCTTCAATCATGAATAAATACAAATCCTGAACAGATCAATAATGAGTAGCAAGATTATATCAGTAATAAAAATCTTCCAACCAATAAAAAGCCCAGAACTAGATAAATTCATGGCCAGATTCTATTAGACCTACAATTAAGAACTGCTACCTAACCTACTGAAACTGCTCCATAACACCAAGAAGGAGGGAATCCTCCTCAACTCATTCTGTAAAATCAGTATTAGCCTGATAGCAAAGCTAGTAAAGGATGCAACCAAAAAAAGAAAACTATAGACCAATATCCCTCATAAACATAGATGCAAAAGTCCTCAACAAAATACTAGGAAACTGAAGCCAAAAGCACATCAAAAAATAATTTACCGTGATCGAATGAGTTTCATCCTATGGATGGAAGGATGATTCAACATATGCAAATCAATAAATGTGATTCATGACATAACCAAAATTAAAAACAAAAATCATATGATTATCTCAATAGATGCAGACAAACAATTAAATAAAATCCAGCATCCCTTCATGATAAAAATGCTCAACAAGCTAGGCATAGAAGTAATACATACCTTCTGTATAGGAACATACCTTCTATAATAAAAGCCATATAAGACAAACTTGTAGCCAACATCATACTGAATGGGGAAAGTTGAAAGCATTCCCCCTAAGAACTGAAATAAGACAAGGATGCCCACTTTCACCACTTCTATTCGACATACCATGTTTACCCCCAAATAGGACAGGGTCTTATATTTATTTTTCCTCAAGAAGACACCCTAGGGCTTATTTCAGGAGATTTTTTTTTAAGTACAGTAACAATCTACATTTATTCAAATATAGTTAAGTTGTCTTCTTCTGGAACATATCATAACTCTCCAAACCCCGAATTCCATCCTGAATTTCTTTGACTCTATTTCCTTTAGAACCATTGGTCCCAATCTCTCATGTCAAGCAATAGAGCTCTCATGGGGCAGATGAGAAGGGCTGCTCGTCTTCTTTACCGCTCCATGACCAAATGCATGGATTGTGCAGATACGCTGCGTAGCCACACCCATCACTAGGTCTTATTTTCGGGGTAGGGCTTATATTGCACACATGCTTAGAAATCCTGCTAGGGCTTATTTTATGGGTAGGTCTTATTTTCGGGGAAACACAATAGTACTGAAAGTCTTAGCCAGAGCAGTCAGGCAAGAAGAAGAAACAAAGGGCATCCAAATCATAAAACAGGAAACAAAGCTATCTTTCTTTGCTGCTGATATGATGTTATGTCTAGAAAACCCTAAAGACTCCAACGAAAGACTCCTAAAACCAAAAAATGAATTCAGTAAAGTCTCAGTTTATAAAATCAATGTACACAAATCAGTAGCATTTCTATATCCTAATAACAGCCAAGCTGAAAACAAATCAAGAACTCAATAATCCCATTTATGATAACAGCAAAATAAAAATACCTAGGAATATACTTAAGAGAGGAGGTGAAAGATCACTTCAAGGAGAATTACAAATCACTGATGAAAGACATTATGGATGGCACAAACAAATGGAAACAAAATCCATGCTTATGGATTGGAAGAATCAACATTGCTCAACTGTCCATAATATCCAAAGTAATTTACATATTTAATGCAATTCCCATCAAAAGGTCAAAAAGTAATTTTTCACAGAAGCAGAAAAAACAATCCTAAATTTCATATGGAATCAAAATGAGCATGAATAACCAAAGCAATTCTAAGCAAAAAGAACAAATCTGGAAGCATCACACTACCTGACTTCAAATTATACTACAAGGCTATAGTAACCACAACATCATGGTATTTGTATAAAAGTAGACACATAGATCAATGGAAGATAATAGAGAAGCCAGAAATAAAACCATGTACCTTCAACCAACTGATCTTGAATAAAGTTGACAAAACATCCACTGGGGAAAGTACACCCCTATTTAATAAAAATTGGGTGGAAATTGCTAGGAAAATTGGGTAGCCATATGCAAAAGAATGAAACTGGATTCCTATCTCTCATCATATACAAAAATTAACTCAAGATGGATTAAAGTTTAAATATGAGACCTGAAACCATAAAAATTCTAGTAGAAAACATTAAAAAACTTATTTTCAACATTGGATCAGGCAAAGAATCTATGAGTAAGACCCCAAAGGCAAATACAACAGCAATAAAAATAAATAAATGGGACTTAATTAAACTAAAAACTTCTACACAGTAAAAGAAATAATTAACAGAGTAAATAGGCAACCTAGGGAATTAAAGAAAATATCCACAAACTATACATCTGACAAAGGACAATATCTAGAATCTACAAGGCAATCAAACATATCAGCCAGAAAAAACCCAAATAACCCTATTAAAAATGGGAAAAAGACATTTTTCCAAAGAACATAGATAAATGGCCAAGAAACATATGAAAAAAATGCTCAACATCACTAACCAACAGGGAAATATGAATTAAAACCACAATGAGAGACCACCTTACCTCTGTCAGAATGGCCATTATTAAAAAGTTAAAGAAAAAATAGATGTTGACATGGATATAGTGAAAAGGAAACACTTACACATGTTGGTGGGAATGTAAATTGGCACCATGTTTATGGAAAACAGCATGGATATTCCTCAAAAACTAAATGTAGATCTACCATTAGATATAGCAATTCCACTCCTGGGTATCTTCCCAAAGGAAAAGAAGTCATATAAAAAAGACACTTGCACCCATAGATCTATTGCAATTCTTAATTGAAAAGATATCGAATCAACCTAAGTGCCCAACAACTGACGAGTGGATAAAAAAAATGTAGCATATATAAAAAATACACACACACAAATACATCATGGAATACTACTTAGTCATAAAAAAGAAGGAAATCATGTCTTTTGCAGCAACTTGGATGGAACTGGAGACCATTATCATGAGTGAAATATTTCAGGAATGGAAAAACAAATAGTACATGTTCTCACTTATAAGTGAAGGATAAGCCATGTGTATGTATGGTCATACAGAATGGCATAATGGACATTGGAGACTCAGAAGGGATAAGGGTGGGAAGGAGTGAGGGATGAAAAATAAAATTACCTACTGGGTACTATTCAGGTGACAGGTACACAATAGCCCAGACCTCACTACTATATATTCATCCATGTAACAAAAAAAGTTGTATCCCCTAAATCTATTGAAATAAAATAAAATCAAAATAAAATAATATATACAAAAGCATATAATGAGTTGTTAGTCTGAATTGTTTACTTAATATGGGAAGATTGCTATATAAGTAATTATATATACTTACTATGTTTGCATGTAGATGGAGAAAGCTTTTATGGTGAATAGGAAATTATGCTAACTGAGGAGAACTGGTTTTCCCAGTTAGAAGTAATTGCCTGTAGATATAAAACTGAATATCAAACACAGAGATCTCCCAAGAATTTAGCATGGAAAGAGCAGTGGATATATAAGAGGAGGTAAAACTAGCATGATCTATAAAGTTTAGGTCATGATAGAGGTAGTGATCAACATTTTTTTTCCTATGTGATACTCAAAGCCCTGAAGGATTTTAAACAGAGAAATGATAATCAGCATTTTTTCTTAGAGAAATCACTAGGCAATGAAGAATATTAAAAGTGAGATTATTAACTGAAGCTCAGCTAGAAATCACCCGACAATCCAGGAAAGAGCCGGAATTAAGACAGTGGTTTAGAATTACCATCATGTGGTGACTGGTGGAATGTGAGAATTAAAGAAGTAATATGGTTTCTAGAAATGCTTTCCAGTTATTATGTCTTGGGAGACCAGGGTTAGTCTAATCATAATCATAATCACGTTCTTGGATCCCAAGGACTTTTACCTTCATGAGCCATATTCTCTGGGAAAGGGTTAAAAATTACACTTATGACTATGTTGGGATAGTTGGTGGACCAGGAGCATGAACATTGTTGAGAATTTTTTAGAATTTCAGGCTTTACTCTAGACCTACTGAATTAGAATCTACATTAAACAAGATCCTCAGGTACTCTATAAGCACATTAAAGTTTGAGACACTCTGACCTAGATACCATGGAATTAATTAGTATTAGATAGCAGAGGAACTTTCTCCCTGAGAAAAAAAGTGAAAAAATAGGGTGGATGCAGATATTAAGTTTGTAGCTGATTAAATAAAGAAGGCAGATACTGATTACTTCAACTTTCTCTGACAGTAGATGGCAAGTTCTTCTACTAATAGAGAAGAGACCAGGGCTAGCACAGTGCTATCGTCTGATGTGGTGCCTCAGAATTAACATGATGAAACCCAATCAACAAGGTGATGGTATTAGGAAGTGTAGCTTTTGGGAAGTGATTAGGCCATGATGGGAGATCCCTCATTAATGGGATTAGTGCCCTTGTAAAAGAAGTCCCAGAGAACTGTCTTGCTTCTTCCATCATGTGAGGACACAGTGAGAAAACACCAGTGAGGACACAGTGAGAAAACTATGAATGGTCCCTCCCTAGACACCAAATCTGCTGGCACCTTGGTCTTGGACTTCCCAGCCTGCAGAACTATGAGAAATAAATTTTTGCTTTTATAAGCTACACAATCTGTGGTATTTCTTATAGCATCTCAAAAGGAATAAGATACATAGGTTAGGAATAGTCACCTATTGTTAAATAGTAATTAAAAAAATAGCTGTGGGAAATAAGGGAAGTAGCTACTCAGAGATTCAGAGTGTCTGCTGGTAAGTGTTGAGATTAATGAGACTGAAGAACACATTTACAGGGAGCACAGTATAAAAAGATAGGAATTAGGGATCATAATCAGAAAATGGCATGGTGGGGTTTAAATTTTTGCAAGTTGATGAATCTTGGATTTTGCACTGCCTGGAGAGTGAATTGCTAAGTAAAGCCCAGAATTACGGGAGGAAAAGAGATCAAATAATTTGTTTCTAAAATGTTGGGTAATCATTCACATATTACTATATTCTGAAGCATACCCACTCCTTTCACCAAAGCTCCTAGGCTGCTATGATGGCAGAGGGGAGGACTATGAGCTCACTGCCATATCTTCACTGAGAAATACAATTGAGAAGGACTGACAAAACTAGGTAGCATAGTGAGGCATAGGTGGTGGTGGGAACCATCATTTGCAGATGGAAAACTAAAAATCCAAAAGTGCTACAGAAATGTAAATTCTATGTCTGGAAACTCAAATATGTGGAGAATGAAACAGCAGCCTTCCATACAGAGAGCTGCAGGGAGAGGCAGGTTTCACTGCAATCACTGGATTTGAAGAACAGTTTTTACAAAAACTTTTAGGATAAGGTAAGTATTAATTAATACAGAGTAAAAGATTAGAAGGGAGGTAAGCCTAAGAGGCAAGATAGAAGTATTCATGTGTGTGTTTGAAAAGACTCTTCTCTAGGTGGGGAAAGAGAAGAAAAAAATTATTCCTATGGGTACACTCACCTGTATGTGAAGTCAACAGTTGCCTCCTTTTAATTTAGAGAACTCTGACACAAGAAGAGAGAATTAAGTGACACTTTTAAGGCTTTGAAGTCCAATGCCTGCCTCCCACTCCCAAAATATTCTTCCTACATAGTGTGGAGAATCTAGGTGGGAAAAGATGGATATATAAGCAGTATCTGGGAAGTATCCTTTGCCGGTATCAGTGATTCCGGGTTTGAGGAGTAGCACCATGATCCTGGCCGTGCGTGTTGTAACCTTCTACCATCACTCCTAAAGCAAGTAAACAATTCATAAATGGTGCTTGGACTCCTCTGTCTCCATTTCATTTGGTATGCTTATTTACCTCTGGTCACATTTATGTATGATCTCTGTAAATGTCTGCCTTTCCTACTGGGCTGAGACTTACTTTACATACAATTACTATAAATTAGTCATTCCTATGCTCTCTTTTCCAACACTCAACAAAGTACTGTATATAATATTCAATAAATCAATAAATCCCAATGGTTCTATGCTCCAGGGTCCTGTAGTCTCAGGCAGCAAAATGGTATTCTTTCAGTAATGACTTCATATTCTTTCAGCAAGTACAGGGTGACCGTATGCTTGAGACCAGACCATAAGATTTATTTAAAAAAAAGAACAAAGCAAAAATAAGTGGCCTGCTTTTCGTTTAATTTCCAAGTAGCTAGATTATCTCTTTGGGTTAAATGTGGATAATTCAATCATTAACATGGGTAGTTTACAATATGTTGCTCCTTGATGTTCTAGGACCAGTTCAACGTTCCAAGACCACTACTATTACGTTACGGGAAATTCAATAAAATCCTCTTTCCTTATCAGCAAAGGCTTAAATTTTATATACAAGAAACATTATCTCTACAAATATGTTTAGGATAACAGTTTGAACTAAGATTATTTTATGACTATGCTTAGTTTTACTTATATTTAAACCTTGCTTTTCCTATAACATGCAATTTTGTAAAAATATTTCTCAGTCTTATTTCTTTTGCTATTTGTCAGGAATGTATTTCATTGCAAATAACTGAAAACCAACTAACGCATATAGATTTTTCCCCCCTCACTTATAAGAAGTATGGCATCAAGCAGACCAGAGCTGGTATACAGGCTTCGTGATGCTGTAAGAAACTAAGTGCTTTTTAATAATTTTTGTGTGCCATTTGCAGGCTGTGGCTTTTTCCTGAAAGTTACAAGATGACTGCTGTGCTTATTTACATGCTCCTGAAAAGAAAGGAGAAAATGACAAAGGGCAAAAGAGGCATGCCTGCCAAGCTTCTCTCTTTTAAAAAGGCTTTCTGGAAGCTCTACTAAAGGTTTCTACCTTTATTGCACTGGCCAGAACTAGGCCAGGTGGCCCCTTCTAGACCAATCACACTAGGAAGATGATCTAAAATAAAAGGATTGTGAATGGAGTTTGTTAATCTAATCACAGCATCTATTACATGCCTTTTATCTGGGATTGTTAGGTATGCAATACTCTTTTCTGAGATACATGTGATGTTGGCATCAAATACCATATCCCTTTGCATATCATTCAGTCAGATTTATCTTTTACAAGGAAAATTAATTAACTTTTAAATAATAATAGCTCATATTTATTAGCCATTTACTTAGTACTGTAGTAATGCTTTGCAAAATGGCCTTATTTAATCATGATTCTATATGGCATCAGAGAAGAACTGGGTCTTAAACTGAACATGTTACCAGAAGTCTAAATGTTTCTCCCATTTTATTAATAATTTATATTTGGTAAGCATAAATTAAACCTCTCTTCCTCTCCTCCTCTTACCCATCCTCCTCCTTTTTCTTCTTCTCTTTTGGTCTATCTTTCCTTTGTGGAAGATCTTACTATCAGAGAAGACAGTGCCAAAGTATAGTATTTCTTAAAGTGTGTTTCAAGTGTTGTTAAAAGTGATACACTTTGAAGATAGTTATGATGTCAAACGATTTTGCAAAATGCTGGATAAAATCCAAATTTGAAAATGTTTATTTATATGATTATTATTTGTTTTCCCAGAGGAATAATAAGCTTTCTGAGAGTGGCTGCTGAGCGTTCCTGCATATAAACCCAGGGTCTAGTATAATATTCAGTACAAAGTATACCATAAATAATTATCTTTAGATAAATCTTAAAATTCTTAATATGCTAATGTATGGAGTAACATCCTAAGTGAGAGAATGTAGTGTTAAGCCTCTGCTCATCAAAATAATCACTGCATGATTTAAAAAATACGTTATAGGTTTTGAATTTATAATTCATGAAAAATATATAAAATTCGAAGTTAAAAAATAAATAGAGCAGAAAGTAATCCTCCTTACCTAACTTTTTTCTAAGTATATGATTACTGTTCGTAAAGCAAACACTGTTACCAATATTTTGAATATTCTCTTAGAGAAAAGCTATGTGTGTGTGTGTAATTTTATATGCGATTTTACTATGTTCTTATACTATGCTCCTACTCTGTAACTTGGTCTTTTCAATAAACAGAACATTTTATACTCTAAACCAGCAGATATAAAGTTATTTCATTCTACTTTTAGCAACAGCATAGTATTTCGTAGTACAGACGCAACAATATATAGCCAGTCACTATTTACATTGTTTTCTCTGCATGGGTGTACAACTAGCACTTTGGGAGGCTGAGGCGGGCAGATCGCTCAAGGTCAGGAGTTCGAAAGCAGCCTGAGCAAGAGTGAGAGCCCGTCTGTACTAAAAATAGAAAGAAATTAATTGGACAACTAAAAAAATATAGAAAAAATTAGCCAGGCATAGTGGCACGTGCCTGCAGTCCCAGCTACTCGGGAGGCTGAGTCAGTAGGATCGCTTGAGCCCAGGAGTTTGAGGTTGCTGTGAGCTAGGCTGATGCCACAGCACTCTAGCCCAGGCAACAGAGTGAGACTCTGACTCAAAAAAAAAAAAAAAAAAAGAGTATTTGTGGGATAAATTTCAGGACATGAATTTGTTTAGCAAAGTGTATGTGAATTACAAAATTTAGCAGATTGCCCAATTTCTTTTCATCAAGGTTATACGAATTTATACTTTTATCTACGTAATGGATAAATATCTGTTTCCACTTAGCTTATAAAGTACTGCAGGTAATCAGTTTGTCATCCATTTTGTACAGGTCTCCACAAATTATAGTTTAGCAAAGTGGTCTTTCATAACTTTTAAATTTATTCTGTTGGGATCTGCAGCATTATATTTTCATTTGGATTTTTGTGCTTTTTTCCTTTTAGTGTGATAAACCAGCCTACCATCTTTCTTCCTTCCTCTGTCTTTCCTCTCTTTCTTTCTTTTGTTTTATAATTTGGTAAATTTTCTGTTGTTTTAATTAACTCCTTCCATTTTGAATTGTGTGTGTGTGTGTGTGTGTGTGTATGAGAGAGAGAGAGAAAGAGAGAAACAGAGAGAGAGAGTTAGTACATGGTTTTTGATTTAAATATACTATTTTAGTTAATTATCACAAAGACTCAGGGCATTTTAGAGATGAGGAGGATACAAAGAATATTTAGTACTTTATTGCAGGGCACACAGCTAGATAAGATAAAATCTAAAATTATTTGATTTTAAATCTAAACAATCTTTGCTAAACCAGGAACCTTCTGATTACAATCAAAGTGTTAACATAGTTTAATCAATGTTTTATGTTATATTTTATTATGACAAAGTAATTTAATTGAAGGAAAAACTCTCTATGATTGGTCACATATACAGAAGATCAGAAATATTCTCAAGTATAAATATTTTTATAACATCATTTTTAATGAATAATATTATAGTTTGTTCAAATATGTATTTCAATATTTTCAGGGGAAAAAAGGCTTGGCATCTCTAAAAATAATCAAACTGGAAATTGATATCTGAAAGTGATTTATAATAATTATAATCCCTTGTGTGTTAACTATGCATAATGTGAATATATATATGCAAATATATATTTATTTATATATATTTTATTTATTTCATTTATTTATATATATTATATAATATCTACATTTTATTTATTTATATATTTTATAATATATAATATATTTTATTTATTTATATATGCGAATATATATATATTTGCATCTTTACACAACCTTATGTGATATAAAATATGATTATCATCATTTTGTAGTTGAGAATAAAAAGCTAAACAGTTGAGTTTAAGACTCATAAACACATCTTATGAGAGCAGAAGCTGGTATTTCAACCCATGTCTGATATGAAAGGCCCTGCTCTTAATTACAAAGTAATAATGTTGTCCAACTTTGTTGAATGAATAAATTATTTCAATGAAAAATATATTAATTGACCAAGGGGGAGGTGGGAGTTGAGAAGGACTTGAGGAATAATATAGATAACTAGTTTTCAGAGTAAGATTTGCCCGACTAAATGAGTTCAAGTGAAAGTCAGATGATTCATAGGGTGTTTTGAGATTTCTTATCACAAAACAGCAAAAATGAAGAATTCTGAGAGGAATGCAGAAATGTTGTGGACAAAAAGATAATTTTCTCTTTTGAAGAGTTATACTCCAGTTCCCCCTAGATTCTTAAGGGAGAACTAAGTAAGTTACAGATAGAGTAATTAGAATTGAAAGGTAGTTGTCATCTATGGATTGGAGAAAGGGATTAGGTAAATTTTGCTATTTAATGTAAACTTCTGAAATATTGTCTTAAACTATAATTAAAACTGAAGAGTGGTACATTCCCCAAATGAAAAAAATGCTTAATTTTTCTAATAAGGACATCCAAATGTAAGCAGTAGCAATTACTGTTGAAATTTTCTAGGAGATAAATCATAGATATTTGCATTAAAAACGTATTTGACATTACATTCTTTGTTAAGCTTGGCAAGGATTAATTGAATACATTAAAATTTACTGTATATTTTATCATATGTGAAGAAAGCTCATGTATACAATTCTACTTTCTCTTGGGAGTACACACCTGGGACAACATTACTATTTTGTTTAATGGAAACATGTATTAATACAGTCTTATATCTTCATCAGTCATGAAAGGCAGCAGGACATGGTAGAAAGAGTTTTAGATACAGAGTAATACATGTCTGCGTTTGAATCCAGGATAACATAGCAATGGGCAAATATATTAGCCTCTTGGCTTTCAGTTCCCTTAGCAGTAAAAGGGGGAGGCATAGTAACACAATTTTAAAGTCGTGATAAGAATTTCAAATTGTTAGGAAAAAAGTACCTGGGAAATGATAGGCACTCAATTATTTTAAGCCTAGGGCTAGCTAATAAGACATACCTCTATAGAGCTGATCAATAAAACTTATGAAACACTGGGATCACAGCTGAAAGGACTGAATAATTCATTCTTTCATTCATTTGTTCATTTCAAATGTCAATTACATTCAATGCCAAGTATATTCCAATATCAAGGCTTTAATATTTGCTTCATCAGAAATGTCCTTTCCCACATATTCAGAAGGAATAAATTCTGGTGCTCTACTGCACAGTATCGTGACCATATTTTAATAATAATGTATTGTACACATCAAAATAGGTGAAACAGAATTGTACATATTCTTTTCACAAAGAAATGATAAATATTTGAGGTGATGCATATGTCAATTAACCTGATTTGACCATTCCACAATATATCCCTGTGGAACCACCACATTGTACCCCATAAATATACAGTTATTATTTTGCAATTAAAAATAAAAACTTAAAATAACACAATTTTACAATATTCTCTAATGTTGATATGCTGACTCATGTTTATGAATATACAATATTTATTTTCCCTGTTTTGATTTTGAATATTTTGACATTTTAAATAATGCTATAATGGACATATTTGTACACGTAAGTTGTTGTCTAATTCTGATAGTTTTCTTAGGATCAAATCCTAGACTGGCATAGCTTGATAAAATGATTCACATTTTATGCTTCCTTAAATACCTTGACACAAGCAGTAGATTCATTGGCTGCAGTTAGCCCAGTACCCTGCTGCTATTAACTGAAGATATTTGTTTAATTGCATATGTAGGTTTTTGAGTAAGGGAATATAATGAAATGTATAGAAGAATCTCAGATAAATGAGGTGATTTAAGGTAGTCTAGAGGGTTAAAAAGGTTTCATGAAATTGATCAGTATGAATTATGCAATAAGGGAAGCAATAGGTTGTAACAATTGTGGATGAGGGTGCTCAAAATCTCAGTTGGAAAATAAGATTTTAAAGTAGATTTGAGGATGGCTTTTGGTTGTTCACATAGAAGCCAATGACTGCCAAAATAGACAACAGATTAAAATGTCCAATCAACAAATATGGTGTCTTATTTATAACTATAATATTAATATAAGACAATCAAGATTAATATTACTGTAAAGAAGCCTCTAGTGTTTGTGCTATTTAGTTTACCATATGCAAACTAAACTATTTAATGACATCTTAGTGTTAGAAAATTAAAAAAATATTTTGAACTATTCTTCATTTAAAAATATGAGTAATTCACCTACTTTATATTATTAATAGATACAAGCCGCTATATTTTTTTTATTTCCTGTTTTCCAAAGCATTGGAATGCCCTCAAATTCACTTAAGCATGTACTAAATTAATCAACACTTCCGCACTATTTATTAAGCACCTATAAACTGCAAAATACTGTGCTAGTTGTTATCTGAGCTAGAATAAGGTAAATCATTGTTTCTGTGATTGAAAGCGTTCACTCTCTTTGGGAAGAATATATGTAAGTGCAGGAAGTAACAGTGAAAGTTGAAGGGAAGTTCAAGGGAAGAGGAAGTAGTGCAATACACAATCATACTATTCCTAAAAGCCGAGACAGAAATACGACTTGAATTTAAAAGTAAGAAGGATAATTTGATTTGAAATTCCTAAAAAGCCTTTATGGAGAAGATAGGGTATGTAGAATTTGGGTAGAGTCAGATGAAGCAGATGGTATTATGTCAGGAGAAACAGTAAGACTTAATAATAAGAAATGTAACAAAAATAAGTGGAAAGAACACAATATTGTTCATCTCATGGGGAATAAACAGTTTGGCTGAAGTGCATAGATGTAGAAAATCAAAGTTAGATGACATTGAAAGACACAATAGACACATAGGATGAATGCTGGGCTGACACATTTTAATAGAAGACTAAAACAAGTGACTGTAACTTCTAAAATGGTTTTGCCCAGTGTATATTTTTTGTCTGCTGAAATAAAAAAAAATAATATAAAATATTTTTTGCCTAATCATTATACCTGTGACATATTAACAGTGATCCACATGCTTTCGTAGAGAATTGTAAAGAGAGAGGTTGATCCATGAATGAATTTAATTGACACTGACTGATTTCTTTCACCTTAAACTAGAAGATTCCTGAAATGTTTAGCCATTTAGTCCACTGTTGCACTGGAATCTCAGTTAATAGGAGGAAGCTGAGGAAGCACTGGGACTCAGAACACTTTAATGGGCTAACCACATTTCATAAACTCGGAGGTTGTGATTCCTAATCCTGCTCTTATAGTTAACACAGTGTGTGGTGTTTCTGCATTAATTTCTCTTGGTTATAAAATAGCTGTTTTCCTCAACTCTCAAGGGGATCCTACAAAATCAATTGAATAACGACAGATAAGTACTTTGAGCTTCTTAGAGAGAAAACTAAATCTCATAATTGCCTTTTTCAACCACCTTCATTTTATTTTATAGAGTGAACTGGAGTAAATATAAGAGATGGATTAATCTTATCTGCCTTCATTTTTTTCCCTCGGTAAATTGCACAAATAAAGGAATTGTCACAGAAATGCAGTGCATAAAAATTTTGTTCATAAATGATAAACATGTGATATAACTAGCAATAAAATCACTTCTATGTCAAATTTAAGAAATGAGGCATAACTCTATAATCATAGCTCATACACATAACATATCTGAAATATATTTTTATGTTATAATCTACTCTTAGAATGATTTGTACATGTCCTTTTGCTTTTCCAGAAGATATAATGGCCTTTCACTGATTCATCTATATTTTTTGGTTCAGATTCAACATTTATTCTTGGAAGAGATTTAAAAAAAAATAATCTGGCTGAGTGTAAATGTGCTATATTTGGGCATTGAACAGTTCTCTGTGTAGCACTAACAAGTTTATTGTACTGTTTCAGATTATTTTTGATACATGCAATAGAAAGCAATAAACCTAGGTGTACTTATGAACAAAGGAGATATATTAAGGTAGTATGGTACTCAAAAGGCAAAGGAAGAATGAAGTATCAAAGCCCCTGGATGGGCAAATACCAGAACAACAAGCCCTAAGTCAAGGAATTCCTAGATAGTATAACCAAGGAATTGTCATAAGTTGCTTCATCTCCCATGATATTCAGTCTGAATCTTTTTTTAGGACCAAAATTCTTGAGCAAACATTGAGTCTGATGGGTTCACCTTGAATCTAGCTGATAGAAGTTTGACTACTATGTGCAGAGTCAGGGTAAGACATCTTGGGGCAGGGAGATTTGTTTGGTGCCTGGGATCCACCACACTTGGTGACTACTGGAATTCTCGTGATCAAAGATAATTTGTAGCTTTTTATACATAAACTCTTTCCAGGATATGCTAAAGGATATTTGACTATAAACAACTTTAATAATAGCAAGTGTTGCTAGAACCATGAAAGAGGGCATTTTTGAGAACTAGATGAAATAAGCTTATCATGAGGAAAATTAAATCTGCACAAGTCACTTTAAAATTTTAAATGATTGACTCTCTTTAAAAAGGTTTTGAAAAGTAGAATACAATAGGAAATAAAAGGCAAGAAATAGAAAGGGGGATAAAGTAAACAATGGCAGAGGAGCCAAATTCTAGGATGATATAAAGTAATAGAAAATCTAGTCAGGAAACATACTAAGGTGCTTAGCTGTAGATATAAAAATACTGAGAACAGATAATATATATTGCAAAAAAAATATTTTAGTACAAGTCAGTTAATATCATTTCATATATGTTATGGAAACTTTTTAAGAAAGGGGCCCAGGACTGGATTAATTAAAGTTTTCATGAACAAAAAATAGATGAGACAGCAGTAGTGAAGAAGTATCTCTGCATGCCAAGGAGAAGTGCAATTGAATGGAAATTCACAGATCTCAGGGTGGATCACAGTGGAGCACATTTGAGTGAGAATAAAAGAAAAGAAAACCATAATTGATGTTGCTGTGGAAGTAGATGACAGCTCATTCAGCCTAGCAGATGCTTCCTTAATACAGATTGTGAAAGTGTCACAAAAGCAAGATATAGTAGTAATATGGGACTTCAAATGTCTAGATATCTGCTGGAAGTCTTGTTTTGCTAAACGCAACAATACTGATAAATCTTGTAGTGGTAGATAACGTGTTCTCTTCTGTAATGTTATCCCCATATGTCTCTCTGTTCTCCTGCATAGAGCCATCTTCCAACCCAACCCAGACCTCAGAACACCCAGGAACTCCAACTGCATGCAAACAAAACCCCTTACCACTTTGCAGAATGCTCTCTCCCCTGTTGCCCTTTCCTAGCACTTGCTTCTTTCCTAGAAGATGGCTTCACCTTCAGTTTCTTAAGGGGAATTTTATTAATTTCCCAAATCCCATACAGTGCAGGATCTGGAGGTTACTTTAATAGTTTCTTACTTCATTGAAGCTATTCCTAAACCATTACAACCCAAAGCTAGTGGAAATAGACAAACTCTGCTTCGACACTCATGATGTGACATCTGGTTTTATTACCTTTATCCTTTTGTCACCTCTGTCATCTACTCATCACTTGTCAATGCTCCACTCCTATGTTCACTGTCCTTGAAGTCTCTGACCCTGGTTAACAGTTTCCAGTCTTTAGCCTTCCCATTATTCAGGGTCCACATGGGCAAACCTTACAATATCATGACTTCCCATTTGTTTGTCTTCAACATTTATGACCCTTTTTTCTCATTCCACCTCAGTTAATCCCACTTTTCCACACTTTGCCTAGGTTTTTGTGTCAATATTTTCACTTCTGGAGTTTTATATTCCACTCTTTTGCTATTTCTTCAAATCACTCATTGCTCTATCCCTTTTTTATTTCTGTTTTATGACTACATTTAGAAAGCCTAACTTAGACTACCCTTATTTTTTCAGCTTACCAGCAAAATTCTCTCTGCTCCTTATTCCATGTAGCCTGATTATGTTAGTCATAAATTCATCCATTCTTGCTAATAGCCTCCTTTCTTCAGCAGCTCTTATTTGGCCAATTAACTGTCAACTTTCTCTACTCCTACATCCAGGCTGTTGAACAGTGAGGAAATACTCACAGTTTTTAGATTCTTATGATTAAATACTCCGATTTTTCTAATGGTCCCTAAACTCTACCTGAAATTCCTTCTATCTTACCCTAATCTCTCCCTAAACCTTACTCCCTTTCCTACTCACTATAGCAAGTAACTTAAACCTTCATTAGTGGTAAGGCTCAAATCTATCACCTTCCTGTAATTCAAAGAGAAAATAGAGGCTCTCAAGTGTGAAATCTTTAATCTTTCTTGTCTTGTCCCTATGTCAAACAAGATACTTTGGCTGGAAGTAGCAAAGCTGCTTACCAAAATTGGCTTTAATGAGTAAAGACTTTTATTATCACGTGTATGATAAAGTTCTGTGGTAAGTGATACCAGGGTCAGTTCAGCCATGTAATCTTGTCATCAGCAACCTAGACACTTTCCCATTTGTGGTGGGCAGATCCAAGTGTGGCCCCTCAACATCCCTGACTGATTATATTTGTAATATTATTAAAACACCTGCTTTAGAGATTCTCCTTGCAAAATTTAAGAAAAAGTAAGTATCCATGTTTGGGAAGCTTCTATGGCAAGAAGCTAAGGACGTCCTCTAGAAAGTGAGGGGAAACTCAAGCTAACAGGCATCAAGTAACTGCAATGATCAGTCTTACAACCACAATAAAATGAATTCTGCCTAACATTTGAGTGATGTTAGACGTGAATTCCATCCCAGTAGAACCTCCAGATGAAGACATATTCTGATGGCTTGATTATAGACTCATGAGGCCATAAGCAAAGGCCCTTTGCTTAGTCAAGCTGTGCCTAGACTACTGATCCACAGAAACTATGAGATAATACATATATGTTGTTGTCAGCTACTGAGTTTATGGTAACTAATTACCTGACAGCCATTCTTGATTCTCCCTGTCCTTGACGCGAGCAATCAATTTGTCAACAATTCCTATTTGGTTTACCTTCAAAATGTAGCCACTGCTACGACCTCTATGATAATCACCTTCATCCAAGCCAGGATAATTAAAGAGCCTTCTAATTATTCTTCTCATTTCTACTCGCTTATTCTTATGGTATAATATTCACCCACCAGACAAAATGATTTTTTCGAAAAACATAATTAGATCATGTCACACACTCACACACCACTCTGTGCAAAATCTTACAAAAGGCTTTCTATCCCTATTAGAATAAAAGTTAAATGTTTTCCCATGTTTTGCAAAAGCCTTCAAGATCTGGCCACTGGTTAACTCCTTAACCTCATGTATGTCCACGTTCCCTGAACTCATGCTCTTGTAGCCACACTGGCTTTCTTTCCAAGATCAGTCTTCCCTTTATTGCCTTTGACTTGATGCTGAGTTGGCATGGCACACTCTCTCTTCATTCAGTTGCTTAACAGTAATTATTAAATGTCCACCCTGTGTCCTGTCATAACCAGGTGGTGGAAATTTAGCAATAAACAAAACAATTTCATCAAACAGATACTGAATGTGGCCTAAATGAACTATTTGAATTATCAGATTGGCTATAGCTGGGAATCAATTTGGAAAATATTCAATTAAAAGAGTCCAATATATGTAATATGGAGAGTCATACATTTTGCACCCCTTCCACAACAAATGCAAGTCAATTCTATTATTAATAGAAATCTCTATGATGGACTAGATCAAAGGTCAATTGCTTGGAAAAGCAAAAAGAGAAAATTACGTGAATGTTTTTTAAAACTTTACTCAATATATATCAATGGGATACTCTTCCACATAGAATTGCTGAGAACGTTTCAAACTGACTTCTCTCATGTAATTGATCAATTCCTGCCCATTTCTACTTGAAAAATAGCTTTTATATGTTTTCTACTCTCTGGATGCAGGTCTTGCCACAGTACAAGTCCTACCATCAGGATATTCTCCGATTTCTTTTTCATCACCACTCAAAGTACAAATAAAATGGTATCATTTTGTTGAAAGCTATCAGGCAGACATTCTGAGTTAGTTATTTTGATCTCTGTCCTTCACAGATACTTTATCATTTATTTCATAAGGCACCTAAAATATTACATATGATTAACATACATGTCTCCCCTAGTAGATTGTTTGCAAGACGAGGTCTATATAATAGGAATATTTTTTTTCCATACTCTAGAAAATTAACTAAAACAATATCTATGCATAAATATTGTTGGAGGTATTAATGCATATTTTACCCTACCAGAAAAAAAGCTGAATCCCTCCATTCTACTAATTTTCATCATTAGCACCATCTTTATTTTAAACAAACAAAAGTACTGGTATTATTGGTAATAACATATGAATTATACATTTATTTTTCTTATAAATTACTGAAAAAACAGTTTAAAGACCTAACTTTTAATGGTGACACTGATATTTTCCATCAGTAGGGGTGAAAAAACATGGGGAAATGGGATTGGATAGTTTCAGAAACTTAACACATAAAATAATTAGCCAGACAGAAAATGTTTGAGATAAACTAAGCATATATGTCCGAAACAAGTTCCTTTCTATATATTCCCACATGATTTCTTTGCTTACCTATATTTCAAAGGTTTGTGGCTTTTTCATGAATTGGTGCAGCTCCCATTACTTTATCATTACTGATTACTTGTGGTAGATAATATAATACACACACCTTGTAATATATACATGCAACCTCTTTATAGCTTGAAAGTGGCTACCTTCACAATACACCTTGTTATGTGGTTCTCACTGATCCTAGTGAGAGAAAGAAAAGTAGGACTGTCCCTCCGTGAACAGCCACTGCAGCCTGTCTAGGGATCTGGATGATCAAGGGCTTGTTCTTGGAAATGGGCAGAGTTTGCAACAGGACACATGGAATTAATATCAAAATCAATTTTGTCACAAAACCAAAAACAATGGCAGTCCAAAGCAAAGACATACTGTCTGATTGAATTTTCCAGTTTTCTTCCCATGGGGCAATTAAAACCATGGATAGTAGCTTTCCCGTGAGTAAGATCATAGGGTTATTGGATAACTCTGTGTGTGTGTGCATATGCGTGTATGTGTGTGTGATATTTAGGATGGAGGAGTTGTAAGTTCTCCCTTTAGGATACTTCCTACTAATCTAGCATAGGTACATAGGCCAGGATTAATATGAAAAGTAAGAAATGTGATTGTGTTTGTATATCAGATGGGCAAACTTGTTACAGTGTAGGACTGCCTTGCTATACTTTTTTCTCATAATAAACAAATTAAATGAATTTTATAATATATTTTCTTAACTATCAGCCAATAATAATATAAATATCACCAATGCAAATATAGTTACAGAAGCAAGCATGCCATCCACTAGAGTAATCATACCATAAAAGGCAATATGTTATAATTCAAGGTTAATTTATTTAGTTCATCCTCAGTATATGCAATAAAATATTATTTTTTGTTATTATATCTTAGAGCATTTTAGGATTCTTTAATATCTCTTTCTGCTTACTATTATATTTATTTTGAAGAAAGTAAAGGCCAAATTTTAGTGTAAAGTACAAAGACATATATTGAATATTTATTGAAAGTGAATAATGATATGCAAATTCTCAGAATTTCTATTATTTCCTCTCAATAGACATTACTATTCAGCAAATAAAAATGATATTCCATGTATATCTTAAAGAGATATGATATTTAAACATATTTAAACATGATCATACAAGCAAAACACTAGTTAATGTGTCCTTTCTTTTTCTCTCCTCTTGCTATCTCTTTGTCTCCATTCTCTGCCATAGTTGTAGCTTTGTTCTCGTATCTCAGCACACACACAAAAAATTTCTGTAAAAAAATCCCTGACATCTCATACTAGATGAGCTCTCTCACATATACTCTCATTGAAAATCCTCCTTTGCATTAAGAAACTTTAAAATAAAGTCAAAATAAATAGTCCTAAAGAAATAGTTAATTTTCCCCTTTTTTTATATAAATTTCCTAAATGCCAGACTTTGCTTATACTGCTTCTCTTCCTTAGGTATTCCTTTCTTCTTTTGCTTCTCCATTTTTTTCATTTCTCTATGCTATTAAAGGCATATTCAAGTAAAAGAGAAGTCAGGGGAAAAAAGCCAACATATGTCTATATTAATTTATTGTAGAGCTTGCCAGTTTTATTCATATTAAGTAGATTATATTTCATAGGTTAAATTCTCCAGATTTACTTGAATTCATTGTATTTATTTTGGTTACTGTGATTCTAAAAAAATAATTCAGGTGATGATTCATTTCATCTTGAACCATTCCCTCTTCCCTTAAATTTAATACTCTTTCAACATAATTAAGCAAGGAAAGGCAGGTTGACATTATTTGTAGAGTCATTTACTTATTTTTGTTAATCTTTTTCTGAGTATACTTTGGAAACTAGAATCCAGGAACATTGCAACTCAAACACAAAATATTGTCTGCCTAGAAAGATTATAATATTGTGAAAGTAATGCCTGTTAATTCTTTTGGGCTTTATCCATGAAATATATGACCAGAAACAGTGTGTTTGTTATTCACATCATTAAATGTTTTTCAACAAATACCATATTTATGGAAATCTTAATATGTGCTCATTTGTTTGGACTGATTGGTCTACTGCAAAAGATTATAGTAAATTTCTATACACTGCCTATTTAATCTTTGTTCTCGCTTTGTGTTGCCCTTGCTGATATCCTTCATGAGATCCACCATGAGGGCCACCACTATGCCTGCATCCATGCTGGAAAAAGAACTATAGCCAAGTAGACTTGGCCTTCTTAAGATTTATGACAACCAGCTGCAACCTGGCCCTGACCACTCCACAGCATGCCTGATATTTCTTCCTCATTGACTCCTTGGCTCATTTTGCTTTCAGAAATGTTCCAAATCTCTTCAGTCCATAAGCTTCCAATTTTTCCTCCTCAGTCTCAGCACAGATCTCATACTTCACTATGGATATTGGGATGATCCAGAAGGAGTCCTTTTGTTATTTCAGTATTCTTCAATTTTCTTTCATTCTTTCATACAGTCTTAGGAGTAGAATCTACTCTCCTCTTGTCCGAAATCAAGAATTGTATTTTTTGATGCCACTTCCTGGCATGCTAAGGAGTTCTGAATGTCTGTTAATGTCTTTGAGCTTAAACATTTTAAAATTTCCTCCTGATTTTTATTATCTGTCCATTCATCCAATTAGGTCCTACTTAGGACCTACCACAGTAGGCACTGCATCGATAAGGAAGAAGATGATGAGTCTTGACAATAAGGAGTTCACAACTGATATTTAGGTTATCATACTACAATATGGTGAGTGAAATAAGAATATCAACAAATATGTTATTGAACTCTGACTATAGCCAGGCATTATTTTAAACTTCTTATTTAATATAAATATAATGAAATAAAAATCTGTGCAGGAAGTTCTCTGCTTGTATTATTTTTACCAACTGTGAAACAAGGTTTGGAGAGATTAAATAACTTGTTAAAGTATATTTAACTCGAGAGTGGCAAAGTTGATATTCACATCCATGACTTTCTGATTCCAGGGTTTATGTACCTAAATCATCATATCATGTACACAATGATAAAGCACTGGATAAAATATTATGGAAGAATAGGAACTTCTAAGTCATATTAGAATATTGCAAAAGTCTCCATGGAGCAGTTATACCTATGTTGTCTTACTAAATGATAGTCGGATTTAGGTGAAAAGATATATGAATTTTCCCCAGGACAGTCTTCCTCTGCATTGCATATAGAAGAGATTGCATAAAGCAAGGTGAAAATCAGCAGCATTAATAGAGTAAAAGTATTCTAGAATTAGAAAAGCATAAAGTAGAAAGATAGAAGTGGTACAAGATTATGCAGAGAAGTAGAATGGGTCTTTGTCCTTGAGGGCCTTATATGGTACAATGAGGAGTTGAGATTTTATATAAGAAGAAATTGGGAGCCAGTAAAGTTTTAGTAAAAGAATGTACAAGGTCATATTTATAGTATTTATTCATCATTCTACCTAGAATGGAGGAGTAAAGCAGAAAATAAGAAAATAAGAAACAGAAGTTAGACAATTGTTCCAATAATCCAGGTGAGAGGTGATTAATGAGGGCTATACAGAGCAATGACATTGGCATCTAGCAGATCTGGGCTGTCATTCTGGCTCTGCCACCCGCTAGTTGTGTGACTTGGGCTAGTTCTTAACCTTAATGATTTCCAAGTTCCTGAAATGGAAAATGAGGGTATTAACTCACTCACAGATTTATTGAAATGAACATATGTGAGAATCCATGTAAACTGCTTAACATATTGCTTGGCACATTTTAAGTATTCAACAAATTAGCGATGTTATTATTACTAATGTTATATTTGCTTACCAAATCAATGCCAATAGCCCTTGGCATGGAGCATTAGCTCCAGTTTTCATCTTAGAAGTCAAAAGTAAGTGTTACAGTGATGGAGAAGGCCTAGTACACTGGGCTGCATAGATTTCCAGACACAAAGCGTATATAAAAGGGGGGAATCTTAGCATAGAAACCTAAGATATAGCTCATACTTAAACTACAACAATGCCTCTCTTGATGCAAGAATTTCAGCTTCAGGTACCATTGGAGCTTCCCTCTCTTTGTAGAGTCATATAGGTTACAAAATATCTAAAGCAAAAGCCAGATCCTTAATCTATGGATATGTCATTATTTTCCTGGATTCCTTTGCTATCTAATACTACAACAAGAGATGGTCTTCATAAGGACACCAAGAATATACATTGAATAAAGGACATCCTCTTCAATAAATAATGCTGGAAAATTATTATATTCAACAGATATCCATGTACAGAAGAATGAAACTGGACCCCATCTGTCACTGTATACAAAAATCAACTCAAGTTGGATTAAAGACTTAAATATAAGACCTGAAACTATAAAATTGCTAGAAGAAAACATAGGGGAAATGCTTCAGGATATTGATCTAGGAAAAAATTTTATGGTTAAGACCTCAAATACACAGGCAACAAAACCAAAAATAGAAAAATGGGATGATATTAAACTAGAAAGCTTCTGCACAACAAAGGAAGCAACCAACAGTGTGAGGAGACAAGCTGTTGAATGGAAGAAAATATTTGCAAACTATTCATCTGACCAATATCCAGAATTACAAGGAACTCAAACAATTCAATAGGGAAAGCATTAAAAAGTGGGCAAAAGACATAAATAGATATTTCTCAAAAGAAGATATACAAATGGACAGCAGGTATATGAAAAAAAAATGATTAGCACCACTAATCATCAGGGAAATGTGAATCAAAACTATGAGATATCAACTTACCCCAGTTAGAATGGCTACTATTAAAAAACAAAAAATATTATTTTTAGGTATGCCCCTTCTATGCCTATTTTATCCCTTCTATGCCTAATTCAACAAATTAGTGATGTTATTATTACTTATGTTATATTTGCTTACAAAATGCCAATAGCCCTTGGCATGGAGCATTAGCTCCAGTTTTCATCTTAGAAGTCAAAAGTAAGTGTTACAGTGATGGAGAAGGCCTAGTACACTGGGCTGCATAGATTTCCAGACACAAAGCATATGCAAGAGGTGGGAATGTTAGCATGAAAACCTAAGATATAGCTCATACTTAAACTACAAAAAAGTGTTATTAAGTGTTCTTATGAATACATCAAAGGGTGTTGAATTCTGTCCAAAGCTCTTTCTGTATCTATTGAAAGGATCATATGGTCTTTGTTTTTGCTTCTGTTTATGTGGTGAATTGTATTTATAGATTTACGTATGTTGAACCATCCCTGCATCCCTGGGATGAAGCTCACTTGGTTGTGATATTATTTTCTTGATAAGCCTCTGGATTCGGTTAGCTAGGATTTTGTTGAAAATTTTTGCATCTATATTCATAAGGGATATTGGTCTGCCATATATGACAAACCTATATCCAACATCATACTGAATGGGGAAAAATTGAAAGCATTCCCACTTAGAACTGGAACCAGGTAAGGTTGCCCATTATCCCAACTTTTATTCAACATAGTGCTGGAAGTCCTGGCTATAGCAATCAGACATGAAAGTGGAATTAAAGGTATCCAAATTGGGGCAGAAGAGATCAAACTTTCACTGTTTGCTGATGATATGATATTATATTTAGAAAACCCCAAGGATTCAACCAAGAGACTCCTGGAATTGATAAATGAATTTAGTAAAGTCTCAGGATGCACAGAAATCAGAGGCATTCATATATGCCAACAACAATCAAATTGAGAACAAAATCAAAGACTAAATACCCTTTACAATAGCAACAAAGAAAATAAAGTACCTAGGAATATACTTAACTAAGGAGGTAAAAGACATCTACAGGGAGAACTATGAAACACTGAGGAAGGAAATAGCAGAGGATGTAAACAGATGGAAATCCATACCATGCTTGTGGGTCAGCAGACTCAACACTGTTAAAATATCTATACTACCCAAACTGATCTACAGATTCAATGAAGTGTCTATTAAAATCCCAACATCATTCTTCACAGATATAGAAAAAATAATTTTAAGATTCGTTTGGAACCAGGGAAGACCCCGCATATCAAAAGCAATTCTAGGCAATAAAAACAAAATGGGAGATATTAATATGTCAGATATCAAACTATACTACAAAGCTGTAGTAATTAAATCAATGTATTGGCACAAAAAAATAGGAATATTGGCCAGTGGAACAAATCAGAGAACCCTGATATAAAACCATCCTCATATAGCCATCTAATCTTTGACAAAGCAGACAAAAACACACACTGGAGAAAATAATCCCTTTTCAATAAATGGCACTGGGAAAACTGGATAGCCACGTGTAGAAGGCTGAAGCAGGATCCACACCTTTCACCTCTCACAGAAATCAACTCACACTGGATAACAGACTAAAACCTAAGGTATGAAACTATTAGAATTCTAGAGGAAAATGTTGGAAACCCTCTCCTAGACATTGGCCTAGGCAAAGAATTTATGAAGAAGACCCCAAAGGCAATCACAGCAGCAACAAAAATAAATAAATGGGTTATGATCAAACTAAAAGGCTTCTGCACAGCCAAAGAAATAATCATGAAAGCAATAGACAACCTACAGAATGGGAGAAAATTTTCGCATCCTACACATCTGATAAGGGGCAGATAAATAGAATCTACTTAGAACTCACAAAAATCAGTAAGAAAAAAATCAAACAACCCTATCAAAAAGTGGGCAAAGGACATGAACAGAAACTTTTCTAAAGAAGACAGAATAATAGCTAACAAACATATAAAAACATGTTAAACATCTCTAATCATCAGGGAAATGCAAATCAAAACCACAATGAGATATCACTTAACTACAGTGGGAATGGCCTTTATCAAAAAGTCTCCAAACAATAAATGCTGGCGTGGATGCGGAGATATAGGAACACTCCTACACTGCTGGTGGGAATGCAAACTAGTTCAACCTCTTTGGAAAGCAATATGGAGATACCTTAAAGCGATACAAGTAGATCTACCACTTGATCCAGCAATCCCTTTACTGGCCATCTACCCGAAAGAGCCAACGACACTCTACAAAAAAGATACTTGCACTCGAATGTTTATAGCAGCACAATTCACAATTGCAAAGCTGTGGAAACAACCCAAGTGCCCATCAATTCATGAGTGGATTAATAAAATTTGGTATAGGTATACCATGGAATACTATTCAGCTCTAAGAAACAATGGTGATACAGCACATCTTGTATTTTCCTGGATAGAGCTGGAACCCATACTACTTAGTGAAGTATCCCAAGAATGGAAAAACAAGCACCGCATATACTCACCAGCAAACTGGTATTAACTGATCAGCACCTAAGTGGACACATAGGAACTACATTAATTGGGCATTGGGCAGGTGGGAGGGGGGAAGAGGAGGCAGGTGTATACATACGTAATGAGTGAGATGTGCACTGTCTAGGGGATTGTCACACTTGAAGCTCAGACGGGGGCAAGGGCATTATTTGAAACCTTTAAATTGGTACCCCCATAATGTGCTGAAATAAAAAATAAAATAAAATAAAAAATAACAGATACCAGCAAGGATGTGGAGAAAAGGGAACTTTTGTACAATTTTGGTGGAAATGTAAATTAGTATAGCCACTATAAAAAACAGTATAGAGATTTCTTATAAAATTAAAAACAGAACTACCATATGATCCAGCAATCCCACTACTGGGTGTTTATCCAAAGGAAAGGAAATCAGTATACTAAAGGGATGTCTGCACTCCCATGTTTATGACACCACTATTCATAATAGTAAAGATCTGGAATCAACCAAAGCATCCATAAATAGATGAATGGATAAGGAAAATCTGGTATAGATACACAATTGAATACTATTTAGTTATAAAAAAAGAATAAAATATGTCATTTGCAGCAACATGGCTGAAACAAGAGGTCATTATTTTTAAGTGAAATAAGCCAGGCACAGAAAGACAAATACCACATGTTCTCACTTATATGTGGGAGCTAGTAGCTAATAAACTTGATCTCATAAAGGTAGAGAGTAGAATGTTAGATACCAGAGTCTGGGAAGAGTGTGTGTGGCAGGGTGGGGAGCAAGGGATAAAGAGAGATCAGTTAGTGAATATAAACATACATTTAGATAGAAAGAATAAGTTCTAATGTTCCATAGCATAAGAGGGTGACTTTAGTTAACAACAGTGTTTTGTGTATTTCAAAATAGTTAGAAGAGAGGACTTCAAATGTTCTCAACGCACAGAAATAATAAAGATTCAAGGTGATGGATTCTCCAAATACCCTGACTTGATAATTACACATTCTATGCATGTAAGAAAATATATGTACTCTATAACTATGTACAAACGTTATGTATTAATAAACTTAAAAAGATGGTCTTCAGATGCTATTGAAGACACTGCTTATAGTGGACTGAACAATATTTTATTAGTCAGATTATACTGTGGTATCAACTAATACCAGAATTTATATGTTTTTTCTTGCTCATTCTCTCTTTTAAAAAAAAAAAATGTAATGATTTATTCAGCTTCCTGTACTAATGCTTTTTCTTTCTTTTTAAATGTTCTTTTTATTTTATTTCAGAATTTATGAAGAAGACCCCAAGGGAATCACAGCAACAATAAAAATAAATAAACGGACATGATCAAATCAAAAACTTCTGCACAGCCAAGGAAACTATCATTAGAGTGAATACACAACCTACAGAATGGGAGAAAATATTCACATGCTATACATCGATAAAGGGCTGATAACTAGAATCTATATAGAACTCAATAAAATCAATAAGAAAAATCTTTCTCATTCTCTGTGTTCATTGTGGGTAAGTTGAAGGTCATGGCTCAGCATGATGGACACTCTAGGACCCAGGCTGTTGAAATGTTTTGAGGCACCATGGAAGAGGGAAACAAAAGCATTTTGAGTTCCTCACCAACCCTTAACCTTTCTGCCAGAAGATGGCATGTTACTTTCTTTCATATTAAACAATAGCTGAAGCAAGTCATTAAGGCACACCAAAGGGCTGCAAAATAAAATCCTACCCTGTATCCAGTAAGAGAACCAAGTATCTTTGGAAAATAGCGCTAATGCTTACCAAAGATGTCAATCACACTCCACTACCCACAGATTTGCCTACAGTGACCTTTTTAGTCTGTTCTTTAGACTGAAAAGTGTCTCCATTGATTTGCCACATCAAGCTCCAATATGGGGCATTATTTGCTCATGGGAGCTATGTCTCTGCCATGCACAAAGAGCATTTTGAGGCCACCGTGTTGAGGAACCTCAACTTTTCCTAGATTGGCCCACTTCTTCTTCTCTCAGCCCAAGCTTTCTTTATGCCACCAAAGTCTGGACATATATAACTTTTAGTTGTTTGCAGATTCTCTTTTCAGACCATTAGAGTTTTTAAAAAGCTGAAGGAGTCTTTAACTATCACCCATTATTCCTATCTCACCCAATTCCCTAAGTAAAGAGCTCTCAAATAAGAATTAAGACAATTCCCATGAGATAGCAGAGGAGAAAATGCTTTTAGCATTGAGGGAAAAAATATATATGTATATAATTACATAAAGGAAGTTTCAAAAAATGTCATGTTTTAAGCAAAATCCAGTGAGCAAACCATAGTTTCTAGTAAACTGCCTAATCTTTAGGAACAGTAGAGATGATCTGGTCAAACAAAGAGTCAAACTCTAGAAAGAGCCTTGGAGAAAAAAGCAAAGAAAAATGGGGGAGAAAGAATGAAGCTGTTATGCATTGACAGCTGTGGATCCGGGAGGCTGGGGTTGACAGGGAGGAACCCAAGAACACAGAGCCTGCTCAGGAATTGGTTATGATGGTTTTAGTAAATGAAGGCGTAAAGGACAATTTCCTACTTCAAGTCTGGCCCATGGGGTGATTGACAATATCATTCATTCACGTATTTCACACTGAGAGAGAAGCAGGCGCCACTTTTCTTTAATTGAAGGGAGGGGATCCAGATTGGAAATGTTACATTAAAACCATCTGTGGAGTAAGGGGGAAAAAAGGCATCTAATAAGTACCAATGTATATGAGTCTAGATGTCAAGAATGGTATTTTGATAGAAATAAAAATACAGGTCTCAGTGTAAAGGTGGTTGGTAAAACCATAGAAATGATGAAATCTTCTAGAAAGAGTGAGAGAGCATGGAGAAGGGCTGACATAATGTTTTCCTGCCTTGGAAAGAAACAAAAAGCATTTTCCAAAGTGAACATTACAATTACTGCCCCCTCTCCCCTTGGTTTTCACTATTAAGTCATATTTTCAAGTGAATGTTTGTTTAATAATTGATCTCATTTCTTCAAACTTGCAGACAAAATAAACTAACCAATTAAACCATTGAAATATATGTTACTCAACTTAAATGTTGCTGCTGCTTAATATGTCAGCTAAATAATAATTACTGTTGTGAAGATATTTTGTTGAGTGTTTACTATGTGCCAGGAATTAGTTTAAGTGCTTTAAATACAGTCAATTTAAATCCTCAGGTGTAACTCATTCAGGTTTATACCATTATCTTCATTTTTTGTGGAAAGAAACAGGTTAAAAGAGTTTAAGAGTGAAGCTTGATCCAGGACTCAAACCTAAATTTGTTTGTTTTTGACTCCTATAACATTTTATTTTTTATTTATTTTTATTTATTTATTTATTTTTTTTTTTGAGACAGAGTCTTGCTTTGTTGCCCAGGTTAGAGTGAGTGCCATGGCATCAGCCTAGCTCACAGCAACCTCAAACTCCTGGGCTCAAGCAATCCTGCTGCCTCAGCCTCCCAAGTAGCTGGGGCTACAGGCATGCGCCACCATGACCAGCTAATTTTTTTCTAGATATATTAGTTGGCCAATTAATTTCTTTCTATTTATAGTAGAGATGGCTCTTGCTCAGGCTGGTTTTGAACTCCTGACCTTGAGCAATCCTCCTGCCTTGGCCTCCCAGAGTGTTAGGATTACAGGCGTGAGCCACCGCACCCGGCCTCCTATAACATTTTATATGTGATATTATCTACAGATGAAAGTGCTAATATTTGAAAGATTTAGAATTACTAAACATTCATTGAATAGTGATTGTTTTTAGTTACTCAAAAGTGAATTAAAGTCATGGCTTTCAGATTTTTCTTTCAATCTTTCTATTCAAAGATTATATGGATAAGGCAAATACATTAATCATACATATGAAATAATGAGTAAATATTTTCCCCCATTTTACTAGAGTAATTAATATTCTCAGATCATCACTGATGCACTAAGCATCAATCTGAAAACTGAGAAGAGTTATGCTGGACATTTACTAGACTTTAAAAATGCTTTCTCACATCTGTCATCTGACAGTGTGTAAGTCCAGTTATTTTAGGTATGAACGATTAGTAAAACATTTGTCTTATTATTTTTTTACATAGCTAGCCCAAAACTGAAAAGTAAAACTTCATGGATAATCTTTGTTGATAAAATTTAATAGCAACAAACAGCGCAGGGATGAATAGTTAATAAGAGCTTAGCTCACTTTATGTAAGATTTCAATATTAAAACACAAGTAATTAATTTAAAAGATAATTGCCTGTTTTATTAAAAAAAATTTTTTACAATTTTTTTAAGTCTCATCACATACATGCTTCTTGAGTCCACAGGTCCATTATTTCTTTTTTATTTTTAATTATTATGGGTACATAATAGTTGTATATTTTTATAGAGTACATGTGATGTTTTGATAAAGGCATCCAATGTGAATTAATCAAATCAGGGTAACTGGGGTATACATTACCACAGGCATTTAGCTGATGTAATCTGGCTGAATTACATGGGGTAAATGTTAGTAAAAGAATAGAAATATGACTACTGTATCTTATAACACACCTTCTTCCACATTAGAATTCATCGAGCTTTTAATATAGATGAAACAGCAAAGGCACTAAAGTCATTGGTTAACCAAGTTATCTATTCATGGAAAACTGGCCTTAGTTTATTTATCCCTGGCTTAAATCCTTAATTATGGGCACTTTGCTGACCTGTATGATCTCTCTGACTGCCACAGAATGATCTCTTACTAAAAGGTCCAATAGGTTACTTCAATGAAACCTATTTTCTTGACATAAAAATTTTAAGTGTTCGCAAATAGTCCATCTGGTCTTTGGGCCATCTAAATAAGCTTCTATCAGTCCCAAACTTCATCATTGCTTTTTTCCATGCAATGCAAATAAGAACTAAGATGCCTGCCACACACTTTTACTGCCTTTTGATATTACCTAAATATTTTTATTAATAATTATAAAATTGTAATATACTACCATAGTCACTGAGATTCTAGAATCTTCCTGCAAACAACACAATCAAGTTGTCAAGTACCTAACGTTCATTACTAACGTATGCAACCTTAAGTGGCTTAAATAGGCATTCAAGAAAGTTTCTCTTCAACTGTGTATGGCATCGCTGACGAATTACTTCAGAACAGATGTTAACGTTTAGCGCATTTACTTCTTGGATGTTCATTTCAAACAAAATCTCTTAGGCTGTGAATTATATATAAGACTGACAGACTGGAGAGTGTGAAAATATATATATTTTTCCTATCAATTAAACACCTTTGATTTTAGAGTCAATGTCTTTAGTGAAGTGTTTGAGAGCTGTTAAACGTTACTCATATCTCTTCAATTACTCTAAGTGTTTAAAAACTCCACCGAGAGAAAGTATGTTTCCAATGTCAGGCGTTACACAATTCTCAGTGTTAATCCCTTGACTTCTTCAAATTATCCCTTACAGTAAATATCTGTTCTGATAGGAAGCATAGAATGGGATTACTCAAATCATACATGGAATAGAGCATTGGATCTCAAATTTCGGCATCCATCAAAATCCCCTTATGGGCTTGTTAAAACACAGACTATACTGGGCCCCACTCTGAGAGTTTCTGATTCAGTAGGTATGGGTTGAGGCCCAAGAATCCGCACTTCTGACAATTTCCCAGATGTTGATACTGAAATGGCTGCGCTGGGAGTCGCACCTTAAGAACTAATGGTACTGAGCATACAAATTTACCCAATTGTCTTCCTAGGAAAAAAAGTGTGCAGTAATTGAAAAAGTTTGGGGGAATCCTGCAGACTAAATTATAATCTTGAAGATTTATAACAAAGGGTCTAAAAAGTACTAAAGTTAAAAAAGAATTGTTTAATCTTCTTTAACACAGTATTTCTCCAAATTATTTGATCCCAAATCCTGTTAATCATGAATGATTAATTAACATCTGCTTGGATAGTTCTTGAAATAGAGCTAAGAAAATTCCTCTCTTAGGACTTTATTATGAAAACCTTACAGCATGGGACTTCTGGTTTCCAATTCCAGATGTAAAAAGCTTGGAAGTTGCCACTCAGTTCTAACAACAACTGAAAGGCTCAACATACTGAAAAAGGAACAATTCTTCTTAGATCTGAAAGACAGAGGAGGACATAGGGCAAACTGGTGCACCCAAGACTAAAGAGACAGGCAGACAAATACAGGGAGTTCTGGCTTACCAGAGCAAAGATTAATGCCATAAATAGAAAAACCTGAACTGTAATGACAAATTTCTGTAGGCTCAGTGTGGACAACTGTGAGAGTTAAAAACTCCAGGGTAGCTCAGGCATATAGCAGGGGGCCCACAATAATGTGAGATTTACTTCAAGCAGTTCAACCACATTCTCACACTAAATATTGAAGAAAAGTCCCCTCATGCTTATGCCAGGAGGAGAGAAAAGGAAACATTTTGAAATATGAAATGCACTCTGTTCTTCTAAGCAAGGCCTACCCTTCCTTCATAGAAACTAGATAACCAGATCTTACCCTTCTGGGGTGTTATCTGAGCCTAAGTGACATGGGAGGGGGAAATACCCAACTCTAATCATATCTAGCTTTTCAAGTAAAAGAAGATAAATACCCAACTCCAGCCCACTCTAGACATCCTGTCCCACCTAAAGGGGGAAAAACTGAGAAACAGTTGTCGAGTCCAGAGATTTAAGCTCACTAAAAGACTGATAGAATCATAGAACTATAGAACACTTTCCCTCCCCTGACACATTATAAATAATTCATTTTACTGAAGGCCCATTTAAAGTAGCTTTTTTTTTTCTTACCTGATACATTATGTCCAGCTATCAAGAAAAAGGCACACTAAAAGACAAAAAACACAATTTGAAAGAACAGAGGAAATAGTGGGAGGACATGACAAGGATATTCCCAGGTTGGGAATTTAAAACCACTATGATTAAGATGCTAAGGACTCTAATGTAAGAATAGATGGACAATGGAAGCAGACAGAGATAAAGCGTAAGAAAGGACCTGAGAGAAATGCTAGAGATCAAAAACATTATAACAGAAACGAAGAATGTTTTCTGTGTGCTTACTAGTAGATTTAATGCAGTTGAAGAAAGAATCTCTGAGCTTGAGGACATACCAATGCAAACTTTGAAGACTGAAAAGCAAAGAGAACAAAGATAAGTTAATACCTTCTGTCATGGGCTGAACTGTATACCCCTAAAATTCTTATGGAAGCCCTAACCCTTAGTATATCAGAATTTGAGTCCCTTTGGAGATAATTGTCAGAGTATTGACAGTACCTGACTTCAAGATTTAATATAAAGCTACAGCAATCAAGACGGTGTGGTATTGGCAATAAAGTAGACAAATAGACTCATGGAACAGAATTGAGAGACGATAAATAGACTCCTATAAAAATAGTCAACTGAACTTTGACAAAGCAGCACAATCAAAACAATAGAGCAAAGACACACTCCCATGACCAAAATACCTCCCTCTAGGCCCCACCTCCTAATACCACCACACTGGGGCTTGCATTTCAACATGAGGTTTATAGGGGACAAACATCCAACGTATAGGAAGCAGGATGCTTATATAGTCTCAAAGTATCTCCCCAGGAAGAACAACAAATCAACACACTTAAACAATTGCAAGAGGAAAAAGACTACCTTTAAAGCAGATAATCACAGCAGACAAAATCCTATCAAGTGGTCATATTAATATCACCAGCAATGGGACAAAGTTCCAAACAGGAATCAGTGAAATAACTTAGTAGGTATTATCTGAATCTAAACATGAGGAATTACAAGACAAATTGAATGACTTTGTATAAAATAGTTATATAAACGTAGATTTATTCTTCAAGTGTTAAGGGCATGAAAGTCAATGGAAGAATGAGGAACTGTTCCAGATTTATTGAGAATAAAGAGAAAAGACAACTAAATACAACTGGCAATCCAACTGTTTGGATTTTTCACTATATGCTTTATATTTGGAAAAATGGAAAAACGTGAAAGATGTTTGCGTATTAGGTGCTATATTAGTTTGCAAGTATTTCTCTAACAAAATAACACAAACTAGGTGGCTTAAACAGCAAAAATTTATTTATTTTCGTATCTCTAGAGGATGGATGTCCAAGATCAAGCTGCTGGCAATGTTAATTTTTTTCTGAGGCCTTTTTCCATGGCTTACAGATGTTTGCCTTCTTGTTGCCTCTTTACCTGGTCACTTGTAGTCTTAGTGTCTCTTTCTGTGCCCAAGTATTCTCTTTTCATAAGGAGGACACTCATCAGATTGGATTAAACTGGCATCATCTTAATCACCTCCTTAAAAGCCTTATCTCCAAAGGGACTCACATTCTGAGGTACTAAGGGTTAGGGCTTCCACACGAATTTTGGAGGATACAATTCAGCCCATAACAGAAAGTATTAACTTATCAGTGCTAATAACCTGATTTTGATGGTCATAGTGTAGTTATGTTAGAGAATGTTTTTCTTTTCAGGAATTGTACACTTAGGAATTTGAAATTGATGGGATGTCAGGTCTTTACTCTCAACTAGTTCAGGGGGAAAAAAGTTATTTGTACTTTGTGTTCAAAAAAAAAAAAAAGGAAAAGGAAAAGAAAGAAAGAACCAATACAAAAGAGAACTATATGAGAAACATGAAAAAAGCATCAATGTCATTCTGAGGGAAAAAGTGAGGCAATGGTGATATTTACTAAGTGACCACCACATGTTTTCTAGGCTTTAGCTCATGTTTCAAACCATAGAAAAAGTGAATAAAATGCTATAATAACATTCTTTCTCTGACTGTGAAAGAAATCCAAGCAGATAAACAAAATGGAATCCTACAGAAAGAAGAAGAGATAAAGACCTAGTGCAGTATAGTCAGGAAAGATGAAAGATTTTCGATGCCTAAGGCACAAAACTTGACATCAACTTCTGACATCTTAAGTGGAGAGCTCTGACAGATAGGAGGAAATGCAATTGTAGTTGACTGTGAATAAACTGGAAACATCAGAGTGGAGAGTAATTTAAAATGATTTGAAGAGAAGATAGAAGCTAAGTTCAATATTAATTAATAATTGATAGCAGTTGACAGTATATAAAAAGATCTTATTTTCCTCTATACTGATTCTTTCTTCTTTAACACTGCTATCATATTTAATTGCATTGCATTCAACACAATTATTAATAGTTGATCAGAGTTGGTCAGTATTCTAGGCTATATGTATGACATTCTGGAGAATATAAGACAATTTTTCTCAAATAAAGACTTACCACTTGGTGGTGAATATTAAGAAAAAATAAAAAAATGCTCAAGTATTTTTACAAAAAGGCAAGTAAAACATGTTTTGTATTTAGGTTATAAAATATGAAATGACCAATTTTGAATCTAAAGTTTAGTTTATTATATCTCAAAGAAGAAGCAGTATAATTAATCAAAGTATGTGCCTAAACTATTGACACAGTTTTGCCATCTTAATAGTCGCTTGCTTATGCTGGGAGCAAAGAAGCCTGGAGAGTGAGTGGTGATAAAATCATGAAAGGCATTTTCTACAGCTTGTTGAGAATTGAATATTTTTCCCTGCAAGAAGTGGTCCAAAGCCTGGAAGAAGTGGTAGTCAGTTGATGCAACATCTAGTGAATATGGTGGATGACAGAGAGTTTCTAAGTCCTGCTTCTATAGTCTGAGCAGTGTTGTTTGTGCAACATGTGGTCTAGATTTGCTTTGCAAGAGGATTGGTCTGTCTCTATTGACAAATCTTGCTGCTTAATCATAAGCATCCTCCTTATTTTATCCAATTGGTTGCAGTAGGCATCTGCTGTAATAGATTGACAAGGTTTCATGAAGCTGTAGTGGATAATACCAGCAGTGGACCACCAAACAGATACCATTAGCTTTTTATAATGAATATTCAGCTTTGTCCTGTGTTTCAGCACTTTACCTTTATCCAACCATTGCACTGCATGATTGGTAATTGTCAAAAAGAATCCATTTTTCCTCACACATAAGAATATGGTGCAGAAATTGTTCGCCTTTATGTTATGACAACAAAAAAAAGGCAAGCTTCGAGATGATTTCTCTTTGGATGCTATTTTAATTCATGCACAACCCATCTATCCAGCTTCTTTACCTTGCCCATTTGTTTCAAATGGTCCAATATTATAGGAATGGTAAACCTTGCTGCTAATTCATGAGTAGGTTGAAATGGATTCTCTTTCACTGTAGCTCATCATTATCCACCTTGGTCTCCGGTTGTCTATGTGGCTTGTTTTCAAGATTAAAATCACCAGAATGGAACTTCTCAAATCATCGACATACTGTGTGTTCATTAGCCACATCCTAAACATTTTGTTGATATTTTGCACTGTTTCTATTGCATTGGTTCCACAACAGAACTCATATTAAAAAACAACACAAATTTTTGGATTATCATGGTTTCACAAAAACTGCTCTTAAAAAACAATTTAAAAGATAATCACAAGCCAAAACATGTATTTAAAGAATGAGAATGTATGTTTACAAAATAAAAATAAAACAAGAAGTGTCAAAGTGAATTTGTCAGAGATATCAACTGTCAAACTTAGTACTTAAGGAAATCATATGTTCCATACTTAATAACCTATAACTGAGGAAAAATGTAGAGGGCAGGAGGATGAGAAAGTATGTCAGTTACCCAGTGTGCCATACTCTTTCTTCTTCAGGACTTTTATATGCTGCAAATATTCTTCCTTTCCATTTCTGGATCCACATTAATTTGACTAATTCCTGCACAATTATAAGTGCCCAGTAACAAAAGTTCTTTGAAGACAATAAGGAAACAATACAACTTTTTGAGCAAGTAATTGGCATTAACAGACTTCTAATTTGGAGTATATTAATTATGCCAACCAATGATTTACTAAGTCCTTGGTGTACTGGACATCATGTCCAGGGTGACATGATGTATTTTCTGACAACTCAGACCTGGAATGAATGCTTCTTTTATTGATTACCTAGAACGCTGTACTTATAACTTCTAGAACATCTGTATCATAGTGACCTGCTTGCTTGTCTGGATTTTCTGATATTGTATATGCCTAATTGGTAGGTACCATGTTTCACTGACTGTTAGATCCTAACACATAGCTCAATGTGTCATACATAAAAGTATTCAATAGCTATTTGATGGAGAATATCTGCTGAAAATACTTATAACCAAAGTATTTGTAAATTCAGAGAATTTATTCCAATTGGAGAATCACCCATGGATTAGGTTAAACTTGAACTGATATTTGAAGTATGGATATGATTTGAAAATATAGAGAAAGAAGGAAAGGGATTCTAGGCTGAGGTAACAGTATTGTGCAAAGACATCCGAGAGCATGGTTTGCTGTGAGATGCTCTACTTTAATTGGATTGAGAACTTAGTCTAACTGGAATGTGCATTTTTTCAGGTATTGCATTAGATAAATTTTTGGAATAAAAATTGGGGGTTAGATTGTAGAAGATATGAATATTATGCTTTGAAGTACAAACTCTTATACTGTAGGTCATGAGGAACCACTAAAATTTTTAAGCAGAGTATTGGCATTGTCAGAGCTCTGATTTTGTATTCATTCATTACTTCAACATGTGTTTTCTGAGTATCTCCTCTGTTCTAATCATCATGTCAGATTTCCAGGGATAAAACAGAAGAAGAAGAACTATCAGGGCAGTCACTATGATCTTGTAAAGAGAGACAGCAAAAAAATTAAAAAAAAAAAAAGAACAAGCCAATTGCAATAGTACTGAAATAATAAGACACTTGCTAAGACACTGATAATAGAAATCCTTGACATTATTTTAATAAACATAATATGATTTACTGAAGAAATGAAGAAAGTCTATATAATGGGATCAGGCAATACTTTTACAGAATGACTTTTGCACTATCTCACTTTATAAGAGTGAGTTTCAAATCTTCCTGACCAATTTATATACAACCAAATGAAGCATGTTTTCACAACAGGTACCTAAAAGGTAGAAACTATTGGGTTCATGAACAAAAAGTAAAGAATTTCTGTGGTGTGGATTGTACAGCTTCTTTTATTTCATTCTTCTGTCCTTGAGTTCTAGAGGGGAAGGAATTTGTTCTCCTGGCTTCTTTTATCTCAGGAAGAGTGCACCCTCTGGTGCAAATGGCGTTAATGGCCCCTTCTGGAGGATACCTTATCCATGCAGCCTCCTGGGTTTCTAAAGGGAGGGAGAGCTAGAGCTTAGGTAGAATTTAAGATTTGGTTTTAGCTCAGTATATTACAGGGATTGTCTAATAACCCAACTGGTCCTGATTTGCCAACAGGGTTAAGAGGTTTTAAAAATATCTCCCCAGCTTCTAGTAATCAGAGTAGGATTAACTTTCACCATTTCTTTTCCCCAAAGGCAGGGGTTGTGAAAGCAGAGCTTATACCTCATTGGTATCTTTCTTTTTAAGCCTCTGCCAAAGAAATGTGCATGAAGTGGGGGAGGGTTAATTAATATTGATTGAACTACTTTAATTGTATCCACTTTACCTTACTAAGAGAACTGTACCTCGTATATTAGATTAAAACACTTCTTGGTTTTGCTGACCATTATAAAGAAGCTATGATTCATAATACATTTGGGCTAAACATATTCACAGCCTGATCCTCAACTTCACTTTCAATTTTAAGAAGTGAAAACTATACAAAAATTCTCTTTCTAAATTTTTTTTTTATTTTTAATTATGGGTACATAATAGTTGTATATATTTATAGGGTACATGTGACGCTTTTTGACACAGGCATACAATGTGAATTAATCAAATCAGGGTAATTGGTGTATCCATCACCTCAGGCATTTGTCATGTCTTTGTGTTAGTAACATTCCAATTCCTCTCTTTTGCTATTTTAAAGTATACCTTAACTTACTGTTGATTATAGTCACTTTTCAAAGCTCTGACTTTGAAAATGTTCTAGTGCTTTCCCTTTTCAATCCCAACTCCTAAGAGTGGCTTATATAACACAAGACTTTCAGAAATATTGTCCATAACTTTAAATTTTAAACTGGAAAAACTGGCTATGGATTGGCAGCTACTCGAATTATAGGAATAAGGACTAGAAGAAGATAATGAGGTGTTTTTTTTTTTGTTTTTTTTTTTTTTTTTTTTGTGACAGCCTCACTCTGTCACCTGGGCTAGAGTGCTCTGGCATCAGACTAACTCACAGCAACCTTAAACTCCTGGGTTCAAGTGATCCTCCTGCCTCAGCCTCCCAAGTAGCTGGGATTACAGGTGCACCACCACAAGCCTGGCTAATTATTTTCTATTTTTAGTAAAGACAGGGTCTCACTCTTGCTCAGGCTGGTCTTAAACTCTCTAGCTCAAGCAGTCCTCCTGCCTAGGCCTCCCAGAGTGCTAGGATTATAGGTGTGAGCCACTACACCCCAGCTAATAATGAGCTTCTGAGGTGATCACCTTGTCCTTCCTCCCTTATTGAAATGATGATGAATGTCTCAGAGTGTGTCAAAGCAGTTGGCCTTCTTTCTCACTGCATCATAGGCCTAGAGCTCAGGAAATGAAGTGTCACCAAAAATCGACTGAGCCACCTTGGCATACCTCCTTGGTAATTGATGCATGCTTAAAACCCATTTTAAAGTATTTCTTAAGCATTAGCACAATAGTTACAGTTGAATATTATTAATGCCAATCATTCAAAACAGGCTTAATTTTAAAATGTATATAGAAAAATACAAAATATAATACTGTATGCTAAGCAGTTTTACAGTTTAAAAAGTGATATATTAGAGGTGAAGTTTGAATTGTACATGTGTGTTTACAACCAAAATATTGCAAATTGCAAGAATCATTGAAATTGGAGGCTTGAGGAAGCTACTAGGTAAGACAGTGGCACATTGCATAATAAGAACTTAGTTGATATATATTTTTTGAATGCTGGTGTCTTCTTTATTCATAGTATATTAGAAATTTTTAAGAAATATTTTGTTTCTAGAACAAAGAAGACTTCGAAAGCAAACCATGTTTCTATGAAAATTTTAGTGTTGGTGAATTAACTGAAGCTTAGCAATAAATCATAGTGTGCACTTGCTGAGCACTTACTAAGTGCCCTGCACTGGTTAACTCATTTAATCTCCATAACACTCTTATGAGTTAGGCACTATTATTATCATAATTTTACAGATAAAAAAACATTCTGCAGAGGCAAGAAGATGCATATCTTGCCCAAAGTCATACACACCTAGTGATTGTCAGAGAAAGGATTTGAATCCCAGCAATCTGGCACTAGAACCTGTGTTCTTAACCACTGTGTTATATGTATTTGCTTCTGTGAGCCTAGAAACAGTGGGGACCAGGCTTGCCAGTATGAGCTGCCAGAAGCCAGTAGCCAAGTGGCAGGGAGAGTGCAGGAGCATCAGCTGTTGAGGGGCTCAGAAGTATTTAAGCTGCTACTACTTTACAGTGCAAGGGAGTAGAAATGAGAGACAGGAAGCAGAATGTAGATCTACGAGGCCTCTGCCTCTCTAGAGTTACATTGCCAGAAAAACAAATGTGCAGAATTCAATGAAGTTGCCAAATAAATTCATTTCTACTAAGATCAAAATAGGTTTTCTCATACTGAGTGATAAAAACAAACCCTTCTACTGAAGTATCTCCACTGTTCCCTGTTAGAGGATATTGTCAAGTTGCAGACATCTTTAAAGAAGTCAGATCACCATCCTGGGTAGCTCAAAGAGGCAGAGTGTGTGATGTGCTATTTTGTGAGTCACAGAATATTTTTAAAGGACTACTAGGCTAGAGCATTTGGTATTTCTCCTTTCCAGATCTTGTTGAATTTTAAGCTTCTAGTTATTCTCATAGTGATCTCATAGTAATTTCTCCTTGTTTTTTTTTTTTTTTTTTTTTCCTTCACCTAGTTTCTCTTAATTGACCTTTCTTGATCCTACATGAGTTCCCTACACCGAGAGGTGTCACTCAGCAGGTACATACCTACACACCTGGCAGATGTTCTCACTGCCAGTGACCATGTCATTCCTATTGTTAATTGTGTTATCACCCTTGTTTATGTCACTACCATTGTCTTTGTCTTACTCACTAATTGTCCTTTCCTCCTTTTCAAGTATTCTTATCATCCAGATATGTGGAACATAAAGAGCCATGCCAGGGGATGAGGATTAATATCAGAGACATTTCCATCTCCTAATCAATGTTGGACAATCTAACTCCTCCTTCCCCTGATAAAGCCCTTAGTGTTGATGAAAAAGAAATACCATCCCAGAGCTGTCATGTTCATGGCCAAAGACTGATGTTGGTTTGAAATAGTTTGCTTTGCTCCTGAACATTCAGAAGAGCATGAATCTTTAGTGCTATTAGAGATCTAGGGAAGTCATCTAGATCAATTGCTTCCTTTTACTGGGAAGAAAATCAAATCCTGAACACTTAAATGAGGCATTCAAGGTCACAGAGGTTGTTTAGGGAAGAAGAACGGCAGATGAATGAATGGATGTAGAAACTTTGGGCCACGCCTCACGAGTAAACTCTCTTGCTGCTTTTTCTCTGCAATGTCTCTCTTTTCTCTAGTTCACATGTATAGCATGCCTACTGTGTGCTAAAGTATATTTACTTTACATGTATTAACAATTAATTTTCACAACCATTAGATGAGGTAGATATTATGTTTCTATAGGGAAAGTGATGCACAAAGAGTTTAAGCAACTCAGACATTTTCACAGGTATTAATCGGCAGAAATGAGAGATACTTGAGGTACTCTAGCTTCTGGGGTTTATAGTGTTAACCATCAAGTTTTTCTCTCTCCCTTATATTTGTCTTTTTAATTTTTTTTTCTTTTCCATCCCCATTTTACAGATTTCTCTTATATTTGCACCAGCCATTTCTCCTTACAGGTCATCTCTGCTTAATATTCTTTTTAAGAAATGCTTTAGCTCTTTTTACTACATAAACTTGGTTTTTTATATATACCGTGGAATGCTTCTCAGCCACAAAAAACAATGGTGATCTAGAACCTCTTGTATTATCCTGGATAGAGCTGGAGCCCATTCTTCTAAGTGAAGTATCCCAAGAATGAAAAAACAAGCACCACATGTACTCATCATCAAACTCTTCTTAACTGACCAACAACTTAAGTGCACATACCGTAGTAACATTCATCTGGTGTCGGGCAGGGTGGGGGGAGGAGAGGATGGATATATTCACACCTAATGGATGTGGTGTGCACCGTCTGGGGGATGGACACGCTTGAAGCTTTGACTCAGGCAGGGAAAAGGCAATATCTGTAACCTAAACACTTGTACCCCCATAATATTTTGAAATAAAAATAAATAAATAAAAAGAAAAAATCTGACATTTAAGCAGGTACTTGAAGAGGGAGATGCAGATATTTGAAGTAAAAGAGGAATAAGTAATTGCAAATATAACCATGATATGAGCACTGTCTGGTATGCTCAAGATACAGCAAAAAGCCCAATGTGGTTGGAACACAGTTAGGGGAAGAGTAGTTAGAGATAACATCAGAGAAAGTACAAGGGGCCAAACTAGAGAAAAGGAAACCATGAGAGAGTTTTGACATAAATTGATTTACATTTTCAAAGGTTATTCTGATTTATGCATTGAGAAATGTGTAGAGGTAGGGTGGAATCTGAGATAACATTCAGAAGACTATTTCAATAATCCTAGTGAGAAAACATCCTGACTTCTTCCAAGGTAGGAATAGTAGAAGTGCTTAGAAATGGTCAACTTTTTAATGTATTTTGACAGTAGAGACAGAAAAAAAAATTCTTTAAAAAATTATCGTAGGACCTGAGAGAAAGGGAAAAATCAACAATGTATCTTTTTTATTTTTTTTCCTTCAGGAACTGGAAAAATTTTTGCTAAGTGAGAAAAGAAAAAAAAAAAAACAAACTCAATGGCACATGCTTTGGGGGAAAGTTTACTAATATAGTCTTTATGGGTAATGTATGAGATGGATATTAGATATCCAAGTGGAGATGTCAAATAAGCAGCTGGGTTATGGCAGAGAGAGGTCTAAGTTAAAGATAAAAAATTTGAGATTTTTCATTCATATCAGTAGTATTTAAAGCTCTGAGAATGACAAGGGATATTGATAGAAAACAAAAGAGGATCAAAACTCAGCCCTGGGCACAGCAATTATGAAGGGTCAGAGAGAAGGGGAGAAATTAGCTGAAGTACCTGAGGAGAACATATCATTAAGTTATAAATGACATTTAAAATATATGGAGTTCTGGAAAATCAAAAACTAAAGAATATTGATGAAGAGGGACTGATCAACCATGGGGAAATCTAACAACAGATCGAATAAGATGAAGAAAGGGCATTGACCTTTGCATTTAGCAATATGAAGGATGTTAATACAAAACTACATAGTAGTTTTGTGGACAGATGAAGATAAAAGTTGGATTGGAGTGGATTAAGCAGAGAATGGGAGAAGAATTGAAGGCAACAAGTATAGCAAGTCTAGAGGAATTATACTGAAAAAAGGATATGAGGCTGTAGATCATAGAGGGACTTTTTAAAATAACTAGAATATATTTGTATGATAAAGGACATCATCCTCAAAAGTGAAAAGTGAGGAGAAAGCATTGAACCTTAGAGAAATGGCTATATTTTTTGAGTGATAGAAGACATAAAGCTAGATAATAAGAAAAAGGAGCAATTAGACGAGAGAATTTATAGAAGTCAAGAAAGAGAATGTTAAAATACTTCTCTCCTCTATATTATATTCCTATATGGGTTTGGAATAACTATGTTACATTTTGAATGTAACTGTGTTATGAAGACTATTGGACAAAGTCACACTCCAGTAGGGGTGCTGTGTTTGAGGAAACTGAATGAGACATCACTGACGGTGAGAAATCACTTGAGGATTGCCAGCTGTCCAGCCAAACACATCCCAACAGGGTGTCACTATTTTGGTGAATTCATTATAGTCTCACTGTCAGAATTGGACTTATGCGTCTGAAGCTCACAGAGAATTCAAACTTATTTATTTAAATTAGGCACACTCTCTTCTGACTAATGCTAAGGACATTATAATATTTTATCTTTCAGTCCTTTTCTCTCTTTTGTTTTTACTCCATCTCCATTCTCTTTATAATTCTTCAAGCTCTTTGAACATGGTTAAATGTAATTATTTTAATATGTGTTTCCTTAGATACAGTCAAAGTCAGTCGTGCCTCCCTAAGAGCATTCTTGGGTCACCTTGATCAAATTATAGGTACTTGAAGAATGTCTCTTAAATCAAATGATTTAGAGAAATGTTCCAATGATTAAGCTTATTTTACATTTTGAAGCTTCTTAATTAATTTATCTCAGGGTAACTTTTACTTCAGTACCATAGGAGCTTTGTATACACCTCAGTACTACTTATGAGTAGTGGCTAGGTTCTCCTCTAAAAGTGTGGTCACTTTGGATGTCAGTCATCCAGAGGACACATTCAGAAAAGCCAGACCATGATAATTTCCCTTTCTTTAGGTTCCCCTTTCACATATCTAGGGAAGATATTTAGTCATGTATTCCTATGAAAGAAGTACTAAATGGCACCTGTTAGATGCCAGTCATCTAAGAAGTAGCATTGTCTATCAATGTGGTATTTGTATTTTGTTACTAGCAACAGACATGAAAAATTAGCTTAGTGAAAAGGGAAATAAACTAAAAAATTTACAGAAGTACGTAGGGTAGATTTGGTGACTCCATGATGACATGATATCCAGGTTATCTGTCCTCTGCTCCATCATACTTTGCAAGTGACTTCCATCCTCAAGGGCATCTCCTTGCCTTTGGTACTCACTATAGCTCCAGCCCTCATGCCTCTGGGAAAGGCAGAAGGGCCATACAATCCTGCTGGTGAATTCAGCTTCCAATAAAGAGTTTTCCAGAAGCATCAATCAAAACCTCCATTTGCATATCATTGGCCACAACCTGGTTCTGCTAAAGATGCCGGAAACATAGTTTTGTAGCTAAATACAATGCTGCCCCAACAAAATCAGGATTTTGTTATGAAGGAAGAAAAGAATGGATTTGGGTAGGTGATAAGTCTTCACCATAGTTGGATTTGGCTTGAAGTGCCTCAGGGGTTTAATTTTTGGAAAGTTGATGATCCATTTATTAATACCTTAATTTTATTTCTATATGTTATGCCTGAGATTTTATTTTTACTTAAATGTTTCTGATTATTTTCTGCTATTGATATATTTAACTAAATTTTTAAGGGTATTGCTCAAAGTACTAATGGATGATCTGCAGATTCATTGTTTATATTTAAAGTTGATTTTATCTTTATTGTTTTGACAAACATTTTTCTTGGCCTATTTTGTTAATAGCTGTTCTCCTAAACTTCTAGAGTGCTTATGGCAAAATAAATCATTTATTTTGTACATAGTCTTCCATACAGTGATTTTCATCTCATTATTCTAAAGACTATTTCCACAATAAGTTTGCTAGTTTTTGTGTAATCTATCTTTCCAAAAAGCTAATGATTTATAGCGTTTCAACAATTACGATTATTAATTTAGCCCTCCCTGGTTTGTTTTCTTTACAGTTTTTTTCTAAATGAAAGAAGATAAAAATTTTTATTCACACAATTCTCAAAATTTTGTTAATGTTTTCTTACTAATTTTTCTCTTTAAGATAGTCTTTTATTCAGGAAGATGACAATTATATAAGGGTGTGACTTTTCTGCCTTTCAATTATAAGACGAAATCATAAACATTTATTAAATGTCCATCGCCCTACAGGAACTTTTAAAATCCAATTTAGATACACATTTTTTCCCTAATGAATAATATATACTTGCTGAATACCTAGCTGTATTAGAATATTAATATGGTACAGAAATATAAACATCAGTAATAGTTCTGAGTTAATGACAAAACATGTAAGCAAATAAACACAATGCAGTATGAGTGCTGTAGGAGGGCCATCAGCTAGAATGGGTGGCCCAGTATAAAAATGACCTCTGTTTGCAAGGGTCAGAGCAGTGGTTCTCAATACTAACACTCTCTCCGAATTAACTTCAGGGATGAGAGCAGATACCAGAGCCTCACTTATAAAGATCTAGAGATTTCTTAAATGATTCTAAAGAACAGAGTTGGGGAGGGGAACATTGGATTACATAAAGCAATACTCATGCTGATTCTTGAGAGTAAGGCAAGAGATTTCCCAGGAGAGGACATACTAGGCAAATAAAATAGCAAGTACAATCACCAATGGAGGCACAGTAAGCATTTCAGTGTGGCAAGAATTACAGGGAAGAGCAGAGCTGATTTGAGGCAGGTTTTGGAAGTGAGTGGTATTAGAGGCACTATCATAATGTTACACATGAAAGTTTTAACTTATCCTATTGGCCACATTTTAAAAATTGTATTTATAAGTATTTATGGTCCTCTTTGTCTGTGCCACAGAATTTATGGACAAATAGGGTTGAGAAATGTTGCATGCCATTCTATCTTGTGGATATCCAGAATGCATATAATTTCAAAATGCCCCAAGAGGCCTACAGTAATGAGGAGTTATACCCACAATCTCCTAAGCGTATTTGTCCACAGAACTTTGTTTCTCTTCCCCTAATCTTGTTCTGAATTTCAACTGATATTCAATGGACCACAATGTGGAGGACGCTGTTATACTATGCTATGTAGAAAGCATTGACTAGGGCATCAAATCAATATAGTTAGTATGCTTCAAAAATCAATTTTAGTTGTCACTTTAAGTTGGGAATTTGATAAGACTGGAGGACTGAAACCAGTTAACAGGCTATTGTGCCAGTTCAAAAAGGTGATTGTAAGTCCTGAGAAAAGCAATGTAAGTGGAAGAAAGGGAAGAGAATGGATTTGAGAGATTTTTAAAGGCAAGTATGAGAGGATTTATGGATAATGAAATAAGAAAGTTATTCATGAACAGGTAGTAAAGAGTACTGAAGAAGAGAATAGGGGATATTTAAATGGAAATACATATCCAGATGAGATAATAATAGTCTTGTGAAGGATACTTTATTTTGCAATGGAGAAAAATAGATGCCTATTAGCAGTGATCAAAGTCTTCTGGGTATAAAATAGTGAAAATACAAAGCATTTTAGCTTAAAATGAAATTATTTCTCTTATAAGAACATTTGATTGCATTATAATTCTGTAAGAAAAGTATGATTTTTGACATAAATGTGTTTATAAATGTCTCAGGAACATATGTATTTTATCAGTGGGGTAGTGCACCAGAATGACATTGAGAAAATTGTGTAAATTTTCAGTCTGAACAAAGAAGATACTGCAGAAATGTGATCTGAGAAATAATATACCAATGATATACTAGGAACCAGAAAATGATGAATTGGTGTATTTCTGCAGCACATGTGAGTATGACAGAGAGGCAAGTCTGTGGAGAGGCAAGTCTTTAATAGTAAGTTCTATATTTAAGCACTTTAATGCTAAATACTATATTTAGTTTAATATTTTAGTATTCGAAGGACAGAGGATCCATAAATCTTAAAATTTTATTCTGGGTTACTCTCCTATTTCTTTTATTTTAAATTTTTTTCTTAGCATCAAATTCTCTCAGTCTGAATCCCATTACTGAAAGTTTTCCATTAATCTTTATGACAATTAGGTGCTTCTACTATATGAATGACCTTAGAATTTTGTAAATGAGTGATTATTAGTAAAAATACAGTGTTTCATAATTTTTCATGATAGATATAACAAGGTAAGAGTAACAATTTGATATGTGGTCAGTATGCTTTTCAGTGATTATTAAATTTATTATAATATAGACCACAGGGGTATATATATGTCACAGTTGAAATAGCATCAGATTAAATAAAGATTTCCACTATCTTCAAATACTATAAGAATATTATAAACCTTAGACTATAGGCAAAATTTAGATTAATATCTATCTTTAATATTTTAAGTATAAGACACCCAATTTCAATGAAATATAAAATAATTAAGAACTCAAACATAATGGTATAAACATATTGAATAAGAATGAGTGTTCTAATATTTGGCTATCTAATGAATATATGGCAATGTGTAGCAATGCATGTGAAATCTTGGGTATTTTATTCCATTTTCCTTTCTTGCTTTTCTGTTGATCATAAAGAGAAGCAGACCGTTCTCCAAAGACCCATAGACCCATCTGCTTCTCATTTTGACTTTCTTTATACTTGAAAGTTTTAAACTAATTTTTAGACCAATTGTATAGCTGACCTAAAGGAACTTTAATTTTTAAACTCGGCGCTGCGGAAGACAGCTACAAATCCTGATCTCAACTTATTTATATTTGTTAAAATATCCGATATTGCATTGCCAATTTGCTTCTCTTCCAGCTGAAATTAATATTGACTTTAGAGCTTTTCACTATCATAAATACAATAGAAAATAGAAGATAAGAAGAAAATTAATATATTCTGATAAATGTATCAATATGCTGTTAAGCTGCATCTATCCACATTGATGTCTTAGAAATGGTGCGAACCTCATTTTCCCTCCAAATAAGCACCACTACCTGCTATAAATAGATCTCATGTATCCACAAATATAAAACCAGCTATTTATGCACACACATTTTATTTTTACTTTTTCTTTGTCAACTGATTATTCAAGAGAAAAGTAGTATTTACTGGTAAAAAAAAAAAAAGATTAGATTAATTTTCAGTATGCTGAGGAATCAGGCAGCCAAAAAACTAAAATTTCCATTATTAATTTCCATGATTAAGCATAAATGTGCTTAAAGTCTTTAGTTAAATATCTCATAATGGACAGTTATAAATGACATTAAACAAACAGAAACAGTATATTGATTCCTATAATACACTGTCCTTGTTTATAGAAGTTAAGTGTATTAATTTCACTTGAAATTGGGGGATTCTGCAGGAGAGGCTTTGGAAAGTAACTGTAAGAAAAGAGATTTTAATGATTCTTTATTTTGTTCAACAAAAGAAAAGCAGAAAATGAAATAACAGGTAGAACCAATTTCCTTAACCCATTCCATCAACTGAGAGTCAATTGGTTTATAGGTAAAACAAACAAACAATAAAACCCCACCATACTTCCCACAGGTCATAGTATCAGGTACTGTGATGACTACAATATGTTTCAAGGTAAGTAAATGTGAGTACTAGTCACTATTATGTGCAGTTTTGGGGGGCAGTTTTCTGCCCAGCTCCATGACTTGGTTCATAACTGTATATTAAGGAATGAAGTAAAAAACATGCTGTACAGAAGATGCTTGTGTGTAAATCATGAAGAGGAATAAATCTGAGTTCAGTGGAGTTGCATGAGAGTGGGAGAAACCAAAGTATCACCAGTATATTTTTGCAGATTGTCTGTAATGTGAGGTGGAGAAGTTTTGTTTTCTAAACCCATTCACAGATTCTTAGTTCTCTGTGTCTCTAAACATGAAGATGTGTTTCCTGGTCCTTAAACTTATTGCCATAACTAGATAGTAAGTGTATTCATCTTGTTTTTATATTTCTAATAGATTTTTCTATTTCCAGAAGTACTGGAAAGAGAAAAAAGTGTGAATGGGTACATTTAAATAAATAAATTAATTCATAAGTGATTGTGTGAATTATGTTGTTACTTACACAGTAAGTTGAATATATTCCAAGGTAGGGCTTTTTCAAGTATGAGGGTCATTAATATCTTCATGTTTGGTTCTCTGGTGGATAAAACAAACTGGATTCTCTCAATTAAGTCAGCCTATGTTACTTGCAGTAACTAGATAATTAGACCATCAATAATTATTTCTTATATTATAGAAATCTATGTTTCATAAAATACTTTTACTTCTAAAAATCATTTATATAAAAGAAAATCTTAAACCATGATTTAATTATCTGATCAATATCTTGCTTAGTTGCATTATATAGAGGTGAAAACTTGGCTTGAACAGGCTGAACACTCTCTACTTAGCAAGCAGCCAGAGCATGGTTTGGCTGACTTCCAAACAAGCTGCCCAAGTGCAAGCTCATTAAAGGGTCATAATAAAGGTGCTGTTAGGAGTTACAAAGGATCTGGCCATAGTCCTTGTAGTCCTAGATGCCACTAATTTCCCATAGAACCCTAAGCTGGATACAATTTATAGTGTGCCTGGAAGAACATTAATGGATTCTGTAGTACTTTGTGGTCTGAATATTATTGAACTAATGACACCAGATGAAGTAGGCAGAATAATGCACCCATCACCCACACCCATATGTATCTACCTCCTACTCTACAGAATTTGGCAATATACTGGTTACATGGCAGAATGGTTTTGAATTTGCAGTTGGAATTGGTGTTGCTAACCATTCTGTCTTAATCAGAAATAAGTAATAAATAATAAATAATAAACCTAATCCAGAAATAATTCTGGATTACCTGGGTGGATGCAATGTAACTTACTAAGATCCTTAAAGGTGGAAGAGAGAACTGGAAGAAAGAATCAGAGAGACAATAGCATGCATGATACTTGGCCTGACGTTGCTAACTTTAAAGATGGAGAAAGGGGACCAAAGGCCAGCTAAAGAAAGCAGGTAGCCCTTTAGAAGCTGGAAAACACAAGAAAACAGTTCTCGTGTAATGGAGTGAATGCCATGACATGAACAGTTGTGTGAGGTTCCCCTGTCAATCATCAGAGTGACATACACTTGATACTTCATGCTCTTCAGCAAACCCCAGAATAGTATTACAGAGAACTGTGTTGGAAAGTTCCTAATCTGTAGGGCTACCTTGGAGGCTGCTATTCACTGCTCATGCAATCTCTGGTGCTTGTTTGATCTCTGAAGTTTCACTTTTGAGAAATTGATTATAGTAGCACATGGCCAATCTCATGCTTGTTTTATAAAAATATTGTAGTGATCAATATGCAGGAGGGAGCAAAGCTGTGTTAGACATTAAAGCTCCTATGCATGTATTCTGAGAACAAGGAGGATAACTACTCTCTTAAGCATATTTCATTCCTCTGAAGAAGTTCTGGCAGGGTATGTAGATTTCATTCCATCATGACCATGAAATCTGTCTCTGATTTGTGCTCTCTTGTATTTTATCAATGGGAGAAAAATGAAATTTTATAAGATTTAAGCATATTGTCACCTCAAGGTTTTGTGAAAACTAAATATATTCACAACACAATTTTCATTTTATAGGTTTTAATTTATACTCCTGAATATAAGAACTAGTCCTAATGCGCAGTCTTTCTACTCCCGAAATCCGAAGAAATAGATTACATTACAAATAACATATAACATTAAAAATTACATAAAGTATATTACAAACATATTTTAAATGATTTTTCAATGCAGACATATCCCAAGAGCATTGCTTATGATTTCCTTATTTTTACAATATAATGTGACCTGACGGTAATAAAAGAAGTTATCTATGTAATTGTAAAAGGAAATTAATTTAATGTGGCTATGATAATATAGAAAGTTGTCATGCTATTTTGAGTACACCACGTTTAAAGATCAGAAAAGGTTTTTATTTAAATCAGAATTTTTTAATTCACATATCAATTTTTAGTAAATTGCTGTTTCTCAATGGATAATTCAATAAATCCCAATATCTCATAGCAATGGCAAATTGAACTTATCAAAACAGCATTTTTGAAATAATATCGTTTTATCATTTCTTCATAGTAGGTTTAACTATTCCAAAAGACTGCCCACCCATTTAAAGCATAGATTAGATTATAAATGCTTATATTTTTTTTGTTAATCATTATCATTAAATTGTACAAAGCTTGAAGAGTAAAGTGTACCCTATCAATTCATGAGAGATACAGTCTGCTATTTGATGCTTCTAGTATGTGTTTAGTTGTCATTTCTACTAAAACAGAAAACACTGAAGGGCTGTTGCTAGAAAAGGGTGTTTTGATCAAGAGAAGAGATCATGTCTCTCTGGTTTTCACAGAGCACTCAGATGTTGAAACTGTTTTATGAGGAGGCAGTTTGGATGCATTAGACTTTTCAACAGTCTGAAAAGCCCTGCTGGGCAATCATTCCCTACCTCTGGAGATGACAGAAACTATTTCTTCTGGTCTTAGATAGCGCCTTCTGGTATCTGCACACACAGATGGAACGGAGAGCCTGTCACCCTGAAAAATCCCTCTCTCCCTATACTCCAATCTCTTTGATACACATTTATTTTCTCGAGTTCATTCTTAAACCCTCTTGGGCTTGGAAACATCAACAAGGATTGAGTTTCTTAAGGTCCAAGATATGAAAATAGAGTAAAGCCTAAGCAAATTTTATTTCATCCTACCTGTTCATACCCCTTAACTTATTGATGTTTAGTACATTAGTTTGCAACCTTTAGGATCCAACTGCAGCTAGAAGAATACAAATACCTTGTAAACATTAGGATATTAGCTACTTCTTGGCTTCTTTACACACCATATATCATGAGAAATTTATTTCATAATGTCAAAGGTTGAAATAAAAACATCTCACATTATTACACAAATGACACAAAATAGCACAATTATTATTCTATGATAAATGCTATTATATTAAATATATCTTTTAAAAGGTAATCCTCAGTTTTTATAAGGTACTTAAAGTTTTCAAAGACACTAGATAATGTTAAAAGAAAGTTCCCTAATAGAAAAAGAGTACATTACACTCTAACTTTTTTGAAGAATACAGTATGAAATGTAAATCAATATATATTTGGCTTAAAAAACCTAGTTTTAAGAATACCATCAATTTTCTATTTTCATAGAAATAAACACCTGAGTGTAACAGCAGTAGCCTCTATTACATTAATTTTTACAACAAATAATTGAGTAGTCATTGGTATTTTTTTTACAGTTGAGGAAACCAAGGTTCAGAGATGTTAAATCTTACAATATCACATGGCTTGAATATATTGAATTTTGAATTTCAAAGATTAACAGATCCGTCATTTTAATGGAAAGTATAGTGAGGCAAAATAAAAGACCACATAGTCTGACAGTGTTAGTAATATGTAATGCCTCCAGACTGTATTCCCAGGTAAAATATGCACTTTTAAAATGCTTCCAATTCTGACTAGTGGAATCTCCTCTTTAAAAATCTTAGTAACTAGTGTATTAATTATCTCACTCCTATCCTCTGACATTTCTACCACTCCCAAGTGTCAGAATATACATATACAAGCATTTCTGTGATTTTCTCCAACTCTGAAAATATCTTTATAAAAAATTGACAATTTTTAGCAAAAATTTTATTTTATTGATTCTGCAATTCTCTCTGTTCTATTTTCTGAACTCTAAGCTGTCTTTTTGTGTTTCTAGAATGGCACACTGAGTACCTTTTGAATTGAGATGGTGGTGGGCTTAATGAATAGCCCCTTCTGCTTTAAGGTCACTCCATGGAGTCTTCCTGGGGCCTGCCAGCCTCTGAACAACAGGAAATCTTCGAACATCAAGACATTTAAAGGGGTTTCCAATGAATACATAGGTTTTAGTAGAAGGTTCTGGATCACCAGTGGGCAAGACCAGTATAAGCATTAGAATCTCTGGGAGGCCACTTGATTACATATCTAGACATGAGTTTCTGACAGAGCCTTGAGAAGCTGCCAACAAGGGAAAGCATTATGTGTATGAGGTTATGCAAAGTCTTAAAATCTTACACTTAGTTGGAAATCATTGACATCCTAAATTAAGATAAATTTATGGAAAATTATTAGTCTACAACATTATTCATGGAAGTCAATTAGTAAAAGGACATTTTTGAGATGCAGAGAGATAACCTAACAAATATATTCCAGACGATTTTAGGAAGAAAATATGCAAATGGAATTTTCCTTTATTATTTACTATTTTTCCTCCAATCTGATTCTAAGTCCTATTTAAAAAAAAAAGTTAAACATTTATGGATAATGAAGTACAGGCTATGAGATATAATCACACAACACTTATTCAGATGCAACTATAAAACCCATAGTGTTCAGAATTTTTTCCATCAGTAATTTTAATCTCATACTTATAAACTTTTTTATGCATTTGAGACTGTTAGAAGTATCCCCAGTATTCAAATTTGTTCATTTACATCTTGAAACATACTAATACTTAAAGCCCATAGTGGATTAAGAAATTGGCAGGAAACGATAAGAAAATACAACCTGAATTCTTGAAAAGTTAATTATATTGTTACTTTATCCTCATCTTAAAGTCTCATTTCTAAGTAATGTTTATAAGTAACACAAGCAATGTTTTAGATGTACCAAACTTATTTTGCAGTTAAATATTTTATCATTTGTAATTCAATTAGGAAAAAAAGTTGTATTTCCAGTACTCTCAGAATAAGAAAACATTATCAGATTTTGGCTTCTACTTCTGTGGTGATGAAATATATTTTAAATTATACTTTATGCTGATAAATTAAAACTCTGTAATTTTGATATTAATCAATAAGTAAAAGCATATATTTACATTAATGTTAAGATTATATACTAAATATAATTGCTATTATTATATAATCCTTTTATACCTAATATATAACTATTTATCCACGAAAAAATTTACACATTTTGAATATCACTTTTTGAATGCTATATTTAGTGGATAATAAATAATATTTTTAATGACTGTAATAATATGAATTGTATTTTCCTTTATTTGGTCAATATCTAAACATTCTGCTAAAGTATAAGAAAGAGTTTATATCCCAGACAATCAATTGCTTAAAGAAACAACTTACATTTTAGGACTGCTATGAACTGAATTGTATTCCCCCAAAATTCATATTTTGAAGTCCTAATCCCCTATTTGAAGAAGGGGTCTTTTGGAGGTAGTTATGTTTGGATAAGGTCATGCTGACAGTGCAATCATGATGGGATTAGTATCCTTATAAGAAGAGAGCAGAGAGCTTGCTCTCTTCTCGGTGCTTCTCTCTCAGCATCATTACAAAGAAGAGGTCATATGAGAAAAGCAAGATGGTGGCCATCTGTAAACCAGGAAGAGAGCACTCAGCAGAACTCAACCATATCAGCACATTGATCTCAGAAATCTAGTCTACCCAGTCTATGGTATTTTGCTATGGCAGACTAAAACAAAGATTTTCTGCATAAGCAAAAAGCCTTCTTTTCTTATGTTAAAGAATCATGTGTACCTATCTATTTATGTATTGATTCTATGCATTATTTATATAATTGTGTTATTTTGATTTGATGATAAATATTTGTATTCCATATCATAAATGCTTCAATAACATGTTTATTATTCTATTAAGTGGGTGTGCCACTTTGCTTACCCACTCCCGTAATGGTTGACAACAAAATTATTTATAGGTTTTTACTCTTACAAATAATGTTATGATGACTTACAGATAATTTGTTGCATTTTAGATTATTTTCTCAGGGTTACTTTTCAGAGGCCATATATAAGGTTAAATTACATCAACTCACTTAAAGCTCTTCATAAAATTTCCAAGCAGTTTTCCAACTAGTTTGTACCAGGTAAACTACCCAACAGTAATCTCTAAGAATGGAAGTTTCACTATATCCCATCCAAATACTTTTGACGTACTATTAACATGTCTTGCCTGACTCTAGCAGATTGTTTCTTCTCACAGTGCTCAATCATTTTTAGTTGCAATTTTCACTTTTGTGAATATCTCTTTTTCTTAAAAAACTTTCTTTTCATGGTTTTCATCTTTCCCCAGTGGCTGTTCATTCTTAAGTGCTTTGCTGGCCTACTTCCTCTGACTGGCTTATAAATACTGGAAGCTTGTAAGGTTTAGTTTTTGGCCCTCTTCATAAAACTGCCAATTATGTTTAGGCAGAGTCACATCTCTAGTACTATTATATGCCCTAAACTTCAAATTGACATGTAGAGTTTTCAATCAACCTTTCCTTGAGGATACCAATCTGAGCACATTCAGAACATAACTCTTTTTTTTTTTTTGCAGAAGATAGAAAATTTTATTAATAATAGGGAATGCTCATGTTGGTGTATATAGAATCATAGAATTTAGAAAAGAATATCACCAGTGCTAAGGATGTAGCTCAGTGGTAGAGCACATGCTTTGCCTGTATGAGGTCTTGCTTTTGGTCCCCGGCATCTCCACATATTTATTCCCAGGGTCCCACCAGATGCTGCCTTGAAAAGGTACAAAAGCAAGAGCAAAACAATTTATTTACCCAAAATGTTTGTTACCCCCATGATATTCTGAAATTAAAAAAAGAAAAAAAGAACAGCACCACATGCTGAATATTCTTCAAGGAAAGCCATGCCCTAAAAGGAAATAACCAAAAAATAGTTAATGCTCATGAAAGTCAGCCAGCTCTTATGGACTATTTCCATGCAATTGCCCATAATCTATTTTATTTTCTTTCTTTTTATTTTCTTTTGTCAGTTTTTTCCCATTATTTTAAATTGTCAGATTTATTTTTTACAATTCATATGCTATGTATTTCCTTTTTTCATCATTTCCAATACTGGAAATATAAATTATGCAATGAATTTTAGAGAGTTCTAATTTGTTTTATGCATTTTTTTGCAAATTTTACTCCACGAAAGTTATTATCACCAAGTTGACTTTGCCTGCAAGCATTATACATGTATGTAAAAATGTTGAAACTTCCTCAATAAATGAAGAGATGTACTCTTTGTACCTCTGCATTTGTGAGAGATAAAGTCTTAAGTCTCAGTCTTTCACTTCTTAGTCAGTGGCAACACTTCTGCCAAGTTTTGAATCCAATGTCTGGAGGTCATCCCTAATTTCCCACACACGAAGTCCAGTGGTACAACCTATTGGTTGTACGTTGAATATATATCCAAAATCTTATTACACAAAATCGTCTCCACTTTTAACATTCAAGTCCCAGTTAACATCAATAGCCTCCTATGAACTAATTTACTCCCCTTATCCTAACCCTTTCCCAAAAGTATAAAATCTAAAGCAATCACAAGAATACATATGCATGTTTAAACATATATATATTTATATGCATATATGCAGACTTATAAATCTGTATACATGTAGATGTGTGCATGCATACACATACACACACACACACGTCACTTCCTACTTAAAACCCTATGATGGTTTTCAGTTGTACTTATAATAAAATCTGAAGTCTTTATCATGGCTTAAAATATCCTCTATGATGCAGTAATGCCTATGCCTCCAAATTTATCTCATATTTTTGTCATCCAAGTTCATTATATTTATCTGTGCTGAGTTTGTTGTATAATTCAGCAAACCATGACAATGTAGGTAAGAATAGTTCCTCTAGATCATTATTGACTATTCCCTGAAATTCCTGTACCTTTGTTATGAGTTTACTTGGCTCAAAATTATGTAAAAATCCATTTCTGAACCAACAGCAGGGGAAATCCTTTGCAAATAGTTTTAAACAAGACAAGGTCCTCAGGCTGGAGCAACACACATATAGGTAAGGTAAGGTGTTACCACCTACTTCATTGCATCTAACCATGGCTTTGAGAATGCAGCGTCAGTCATACAATATTGTGAATATACTAAATGTCACTAACAGTAAATTTAATACTACATGTATTTTAGCACAATTGAAAGAATTACATATATGTCTCACATTACAAAAGATAATAAAAATAAAAGGGTCTTTTAGTCTTTATTGATATATCTTGAATGTAAAAACTATAAGAAAACTGCAAAGGAAATAGAGAGAGCCATTTATCTAGAGAATAAATAATTAAAGGGCAGAGACACTGAGGGGAAAAAGTGATAACTTTTCCAATAGGATTTGGACAAAGTTGTAATTTTAGTAAAAATTTCTGGTACCACCAACAATTTAGTGAAATTGGAGAAGCATGGAATAGTGATTTTGAGAAGTCTTACTTGTAATGCATTAAATAATTTTTTCTAAAATTCTTCAAGATATATTCACAATATTGTATGACTGACCCTGCAATCTAGTTCCAGAACATTTTCATCATCCCAAAAGGAAGCCCTGTAGCCATTATGCAATAATTTTCCATTCTTAAAGCCATGGTTAGATGCAATGAAGTAGGTGGCAACACCTTACCTTACCTATATGTGTGTTTCTCCAGCCTGAGGACCCCTTCCATGCATCTCTCCAAAAAGTCCTTTACTCGTGGTTTTACATCTGTGCATGTAGACAAGCGACTCAGTACAGAAACTTGCCCATGTGGGGTGCTAGAATTTTTTAGGGCATCACTGAATGCATCCATCCCAAAAATCATGATCATAACCACCACCACCATCACCAAAGTACTTGTATTTTTATATTTCCAATCCTTGGGAAAATCATTCATATCTACCAGAGCAAAAAACTTTAATACTCTTACTTCTTTTTTAGAGCCTGATCACTTATTCAATTACCTTGTCCTACGGACTCTATTTCTTAATAGATAATTTAAACTTCTTAAATTTAACTACTTAAACTTCTTAAATTTCTTTCTGATTTATCTACATTCTGTCATCCATGTAACCCTTGGACTCTGAGCCAGGTCACTAGCTTCTCTGGCCTTCAGTAACGCAACAACTTTTAAATGGTCATGTTCCCCCTCTTTCTCTCTTGTCCCTCAATCCATATAATATATATAATCTCACTATCAAATGTATCTGATGATAGTCTTTTATTTCAAAAAATCATCAGGGATGTCTTGTTACCTAGAGTCAAAAGTCCTCTCATTTAAATCTTTCCCATCTACGAAGCTTCATAGCTCTCCACTCCCTACTCCAGACATTTAACTCTTTGACATACCACAAGTGTATTTTTCTTTGAAGTGGACTGCTCTTGCCAGCCTGTGAAATTTTGCCTCCTAATGCAAGACATGCTTTCACTTCTCTCCACTCTGCTCCTGCCCCCTACTCCCTGGGTTTGCTTCTGTGTATCTTTCAGCTTCCCACTCACGGTTCACTTCTTTCAGGAAACCATCCACTCCCCACTCCCCTCAATAATGATAAAGCCTACTGTCTCCATGTTCTGAGATTTCCCCAATACCCCATGTGTTAGAGCTTATAAAAATGGTTTTGGGAGATGATCTACTTTATATATTGATAGGTAATGTCATATATAGTTTAGGCCTCTTGATCCTTGAGAAAATCTATCTATACATTTATGTTCCAAAAATTTGATTATCAGGAATTTGTTTCATAGAGCAAAAGAATTCTAAAGTCTCTGTGCAGCTCTTCATTTGGTAATTTTTTATACTTAAAGCCAGATTTTCTTTAACAATGCTGCATCTATTATGATTACATGCTCTGCTAATTGATGCCATTTTATCTTGCCTTCGTACATAATAATTTGTAACTTACAGATAGATAAAATACATTACTTTGCTGGAGAAAATGTTCAACAACAAACACCAATTATTTGAATATATGTTTTATATATTAGAATATATTCTAATATATTGAAATGCCAATGCTTATGTATCTTCTTCACCAGACTGAAAGTTCTGCAAGGAAACAGACCAGTACTTCTTTATCATTATAAAAAACAAAAACAAACAGAAAATAAAACAAAAATCCTATAGGAGCAAAAACCAAGACAAAACACTATGACAAGCTCATATTAGATTCAATAAATATCTGTTGTAGTAAAATTAAACTTTACATATTCTGTCATTCTGTGCAATAGTAAATATGCTGTTAAGTAAAATGCATCTATTACTTTTTTCCTAGCATGAGATTGGTTCAGTATGTGATTATCTCATATTATCTCATTGATGTGTCTCAGAATATTAGATGCTAGTTAAATAGATATTATGTACTGGCATATAATAGGCACTAAATAACAATTACTTTCAAAAGAATAACATGAAAAACATTTTTCCCCCTTAACTCATTATTAGGAGAGCAAGAGTCATTTGAAATAATTCTCTACACACAAATAATATTCTTAAGTAACTTTGAAGAATATAGGATTTGATTTTGTTGTTTTTATAGTAAAGTTACACTTGTCAACTCTGGATTTCTATTGTTCTGAAATGATTTATAATTTTCTGAGAGAACAAATGGACTGTAATAATTATAATGTAATTTTTATAATTGGTGTCATGCTTTTGCTTGGTAGACAAGTACAATATCAACTGACTACTTAATACATTATATTGCCCAAATAGATTTTACATTTTAAAATTGTGAGCATAACCTCAGTATTTTCAAATATTAAATATATATTTATGTAATATTTTGATAATCATGTACCACTACATTAGATTTTCTTTATTTTTTAATGTGACTGCTTGAAATGTCAGATATTATTTGCTTTTCCTTATGTTATATATGGGAAAATAGTGATGACATGTGATAAGAGATAGTAAATTACTCAATTCTGATTTATAAAACTACCTGAAATAATTAGAGAATGAAGAATAGCTTCTGAACCCACCAATTAGGGTGGAAAATCGCATAATTTATAGGGCTTTGGGTATAGTATATGTTTTGCCTCCAAATGGAATAAAATTATTTCCAAATTAAACTCTTCTCTGGTACCACCTGACAAATATAAAAACAATACCCAAAAACTTAAAACTCTTTTTTAAGTAACATAATTATCTTCAGAGCAAAGATCAGGAGTATTTACAGAAATACAAAATACATAGAACTCGACATGCTACGCATACAATGTCTAACATCTAGTAAAAAATAACCAGACATACAAAGAAATAGGAAAATGTCATACAAAATGAGGTGAAAATCAACAAATTGAAACACATCTAAATTTGACACAGATGATAGAATTTGTAGACAAGGATATTTACACAACCCTACAACTACCTTCCACATCTTTAAGAAGCTAGAGGAAAGTTTGAGCATGTTAAGCAGAGATGGGGAAGATATTATATATAGTGTGCGTGTATGTATATACATACATACACGCACACTATATATAATATCTTATATTATATATATAATCTATATAATATACATACATACACGCACACTATATACATCTATATAATATACATACATACACGCACACTATATAGTGAAAGTTGATAAGCAGGCATCTGGTGACAGGAAGACAGCATTAGGTCTGTGAGGAGCAGCAAGAAGGAGTTTATAAAGTACCATGAGAAAACTTTTGGGTGAAGGAAATGTTAATTATCCTCTCTGTGGTAATGATTTCAGAGGTGTATACATAGATCAAATTATCAACTGATAGTTCTTAAATACGTACTCTATATCAATTATAACTCAATAAAGCTTTAAAATATAAAGGACATAGATACAGTAAGACTTAGAAACTAATTTCAAGAAGAAAAAGAATTTGGTTTTATTTCTAAGCTTCTTATGAAATTATACAAATGATGTATAGGGGATAATAGAGGAGCATAGTTTAGAAAGGAAAGAGAGTTTATTAAATACATTGAATGAGAGGTTATATGGAGCATTCAGAAGGAGATGACTTGTAGGAAGCTTGGTGGTATATTTTTAAAGGGGAAGAATATTGTAGTATAAAATGTATTTGGAGGTCAATGCGGCAGCCAGCAGAGGACACCATAGTATTGATGAAGCTACGGCCTTTAGGAGAATTATGTGAATCAGCATGAATCAGAGGAAGGATAGTTCTCTGAATGAATTCCTATCAAAAGGAGGATTAACTAAAAAAAGGACTAGTCAAGAAAGATAGGAAATTCTTACAGAGGCAAAAAAGTGGGACAGATTAAAGTAAGACAAGTCTAAAGATAAAAGATGCAGCATACTCTCAAGGTATGTAAGGAAGTTGAGAGCACATATAAAAGAATGACAAAAAAACAAAAACATTTCTCTGAGAATTACAGAAACAATGAGTGCACACAGATAACTTTTAGATTTAGGAATGGTTAAGTTCAGGGAATTCACACCTGGTTATCTAAATGTACTTAGTGTAAATTTAGAAAACAAGATCAAAAGCAAAAGTGAAGGGTGATAGTCTACATTCAACTAGTATAATAAATATAACACATATCAGACAATTATATAACAGACATGTAACTCATTTAATCAAAAAATTATGAGTGCCTCAAGGGGTTGTCTATCTTATAAATCTAAAGCAAAATAAAATCATTTCCAATCATTTCTTTTGAACTATTGTAAAGAGTTTCATTTGCCAAATTAGAAGTGAAAGTGTATAGTAATGAAATTATATATGAAATACTCAACTCAAAAATAGATTTTCCTTGCATCTTGATTTAGATTCCTTGACTAAATTTGGATAGTAACCTGGGTGAGATAAGAGCTAAAAAAAAGTGCAGAATGTCTGCAGAAGTTAATAGGGAGTGTAGAGAAATATAAGGTGGTTATATTAGGACATGACTCATTACTGTCATAGGAAAATAGAATTTTTTTGCCAATCTAAAATAAAAGCAGTCGCTTATATTTCAGGGACACAGACTTAACTGTTTTGCCCATTAACGTAATTCATCTCTCATATTAATTGAAAACTTCAGTTTAGCTGATATAAGAAGAGATGACTCTTGGGAAGTTTAATTAATTTTAATTAAAAATAATTCACATGATTAATCTTTGATTCAATTTTCCCTGTTTTACATTAATTTTTGGAATAAGTATGGCTGATTACCTGCATTTTCTAAATAATGGGAATAGCTAATAATTATTATCCATAATTTTCTTCAAATCATTGAATATCATAACTAAGATTTCATGGAGTAGAAAACCAAACTGACCCAGACATCAGCCTTTCTCTTATATAATTCTCTTCTTGTATGTGTCAATGATGGCAGGCAATTGGGTCTTTTTTTGTGTTTGATATAAAGTAATATTGATTTGTTTCTTTATTTCATTATTCTAATGCTAGCCTCCAGCTATTGATTGGTGTCAGCAGTCTTGGGATGTAGAAAGAAAAAAAAAATTAGCAAGCTGAATACAAACAAATATCCATCCAAGGTCTGCAGATTAGAAATATACTAAAAATAAAACAACAAAAGTAGCTAATATTTGAACACTTAGGCTTTGTCCTGTGCTATGCTGAGCACTTTCTACTTCATAAAAAAGATATTATATAAGCTAAGTATTATGAATATCTATAATTTATAGATTAAGTTATAGAGAATCAGTAGATAACTGATCCAAGACCACACAGAGCAAAAGCAGTAAAAGACTTGTACTCAGCTAAGTATATACTCTTAAAAATAAAATAATACCTTTTCACTTTATGAGATCAGGATTGAAAAAAAAAACCAAACATTATCATTGCATATAAGCTTCAGCCTGCACATGTGCAAATTGAGTGAGGATATTTCCATTGTAAGATGATTTTTGCCATAAACAAGCATTCTCTGATAGCAATCATTTTCTCTTTCACAAACTTTCACAAGCTGTTACACAGCTAGTGATAAAAAGCCAGTAGTTAGAGTAATTTTAAACTTTTGGGGTTGAACAGATTTGGAATATTGCTCTTACCAGGATTTTAGGTCAGTACTCTTTTGTAATTTAACCTCTCTGAACCTTATTTTTCATCTGTAAAATGAAGACAATAATATTATATATCTCATTATTGCGATGATTCAATGAGAAAATGCATGGGAAATGGTTCATAAAGTGACTCGAATATAGTACACCTGAAATAATGTAACTCATCTTTTCATTACCAATACCACCATCACCAGCGTCATCATCATTACCATTGTCATCAATTATCATTATTATTTAGAATTGTGTAAACCCATATCTTCAGGAAGTGAGCTATTATGGATGTTTAATATGCCAATATAGGCTAATAACAGATGCCTCACTCGCAAACTTGCCTGAGTGCGCAGGGCGACTAGGAGATTTTTTATGCTCTAAAGAAATAGCAAAATGGAAAGGGAAAATTTACTATAGTTATCTGATTTTGAAGTGTGATTTGAATGTAAGACAGATTCTGAAAATCTCCAACAGGTAATTAACTCTTCTGAAGTCATCTCTATTACCTAAGGGAAGAAAAGGAATATTGTTATATTTTTAACTTAGAGCAACTTTATAGTAATTTATGTATTTCATTATCAGTTTCCTTGATTTGGTTGAGATCATGCTAAAAAAGACTGAATCAGTAAAATCAAGGAGTTTTTAGAAAGAAAGATTTTTCATAACCCTCTGCCCTGTGGTTGGTATATTAATTCCACAACACGTCCATAAAATAGAAACCAATGGCCTAACTCCACCCACCTGGAGCTTATCAATTATAAATATTTTTCAGTGTTAGTTTAACTGAACAACTGAAAGTATTGACTTGAATGTGTATATGTACATATATGTATATAAAATATAGTTTATGTATTTATATACACATAGATAATGTAGTCAATGTTTTGCATTAGAACGTTACTTCATGCCATGCATTTGATTGGATGACTTCAAGCCATGCATTTCATAAACCAAGCACATGAGGGCACATGGCACTAAGCAATGGCATCCTTTTGTAGCAAGTTCTTTGACCAGAGAGATTTCATTATCTCAAAGGTAAAAATGAAAGAAAATATTGGAAATAGAGATTGCTCCTTCAAATAGCAAATGAAGTCTAAAAAAAAANTCTTTGACCAGAGAGATTTCATTATCTCAAAGGTAAAAATGAAAGAAAATATTGGAAATAGAGATTGCTCCTTCAAATAGCAAATGAAGTCTAAAAAAAAACCTATTTGTTCTGTTGATTAAAACTTATTGATATGTAGCACCACTTGTGTTGGATATGAAAAAAAAAACATTTATAGAGCTCTTATCTATACATATACTTGTCTCCTTTTCAGATTGTTACAACTAGTACTAGATAGAAATTCTATGACTTCCTGACATTGTTCTTAATTGAGGTCAGAAGAAAACAACAGCATTTAATTGTTGGGTTCAGATAAATGGTAGAAGAATTGATTAGCATATTTTAATAATTTAAATTAAATTCTGTCATTTCAAGATGTCTAGTGTCAGAAATTTTAGATGTAGTCAAAGTTCAATAAAAACATTGAATTAAAAACAATTAAATTAGGCCAGGCGCTGTGGCTCACGCCTGTAATCCTAGCACTCTGGGAGGCCGAGGCGGGCAGATTGCTTGAGGTCAGGAGTTCGAAACCAGCCTGAGCAAGAGCAAGACTCCATCTCTACTATAAATAGAAAGAAATTAATTGGCCAACTAATATATGTAGAAAAAATTAGCCGGGCATGGTGGCGCATGCCTATAGTCCCAGCTACTTGGGAGGCTGAGGCAGGAGGATTGCTCGAGCCCAGGAGTTTGAGGTTGTTGTGAGCTAGGCTGATGCCACAGCACTCACTCTAGCCTGGGCAACAAAGCGAGACTCTGTCTCAAAAAAAACGAAAAACAAAAAAAAACCCAAAACAAATCATATTATGTTGAATTAAATTATATTTTGACACTTAATTTTTTTAAACAAATTTAAGATAGGGCATTCACTTTGTGAAAATAAAAATGAAAGAAGATACCCAAGGTATAAGATGCTAACTTTGTTAACATGTTGGAAATTGCTAGTAGCATTTATATTAAAAATATTTTAAGAGTATGAAATAATTAAAAAGACATACATATGCAAAAGTGATTCCTGTGCAGTGTTTGATTATATATAGGCCTCCAAGGTAGCTATACATAGCTTAACTATTTAAACTGGACATTTGATATTTTGTTTTCTGTATGGGTAAGAAATGTAGATTATATTGCCTAGAGATTGTTCTATATTTTTTTTCAAACACATGTAAGCCATTTTGTTTTGGAACAATAGTTAAATCAGATTATTTTCCATCAGGTGTATCATATATATCTAATTCTTTCCACCCTAACATAATCTCTGTCCATGAGTTTGGCAGAATTACTGACTTCCTTCTAACCAATAGAATATGACAAAGGGGATGATACATCACTCCTTTGAGTATATTATACTAATAAGGTGTAATCTTGTCATCTCACTCAGTCTAACGTATTTTTATTTTTGGTGATTTCTGAAGAAGCAAGCTGCAATGAATTCTAAAGCTGCAAGAAAAGGAATCCTGCCAATAACCTGAGTGAGCTTGAAAGTGTGTGTTTCTCCAGTTGAGCCTTCAGATGAACTCGGCCCTGGTCAAAACCCTTGTTGTGGTCTCACAAAGGACCCATAGGAACTCTTCCAGGACTTCTGACTCACAGAAACTATGACATAATGAGTGTGTGTTTTTCAATACAGTTTGTGGCAATTTGCTATATAGCATAGTTTATTATTGTAACTTGTTTACCAACAGCAGTGTGTTTACCAACAAACACCGACTATACTTTTGTTCCTTCCACATAACAAGCCTGTGTGCTCATCATGCTAACTCCACTCTACCAATACTTACCATGCCCACAGGTGCTGAGTCATTACTTATTCACATTATTCTACTTTTTATTTTCTTCGTTGTTCTGACAGATTTGAAATTAATTGAGGTTAAAACTTATTATCTAACTCTCTAGGAGACTGTAATCCCTATGTTTTCTCTGCATTCTCTGTATCCACAGCCTTCAATACATACAGCCGTGAAGGGCAGAAGCTCAATGCTACTCATTCTAAAATGCAGTTTACATCTATATGATTCCAACCAACTGCTTTGCATATCTCACTCATATAATTGATGTT
>VSMD01090182.1:0-19120 GCA_008750895.1 Mirza zaza | reverse complement strand
TGATAATCTATGCTATGTATGGATAATAGATAATAATTCATAATAATATGTAGTATCCAATTCACTTCTGACAACAACCCTGTAAGTTAGACATAGTAATTGTATGTACCAGTAACTACCGAGGAATTGAAACACCCTATGTCACACAAATAAATAAGACATGAAACCAGTATTCTTGAAACCAGGTAGATTGAGTTTGATCACACCTTTAGAACTCTAATTTTATATACCAACTCTCAATAGACTCAATATCTGAGGAAAACATTCAATTTTCTCATTCGTTCCTTCAACTCCAATAAGAGTTATTTAAAAAATATTTTTACCTCCTTCTCCCTTACTGTCATCTGCCCTTTCAGGAGACTTTTAAAATGTTTTCACACTCTGTTTTGTCCACCACTTATTCCTAGATTTTGCTGAGACAATTTAGCGATTTTATTTCTGGACTGTTATTCTTATTAATTTTTTTATATTATAAATTAAAATTATATATTATTTTTCCTAGTACAAATAAAATTAAGAGTATAATTCAGTGTTGTTAAAGCTATAGTCACACAAACTTAAATTGGTAAAACATTTCTGTAAAGCAATTTGGTGATAAATATAAAGAATATTTACATGTTAATATTTTTTACCCATTGATTCCACTTTAGGAACATATTATAAAGAAATATTAAGAAATAAAGACATAAATTCAAATGAAAATATGTTTAACAGAGCATTACTTAGTAGCAAAACATGAAATTTACCAAAAATTTAATCAAGAGCTAAATAGTTTAATTAATATGTATTCCTATGAAGGAATTTTTTCATTCATTAAAAATAATATACAAAGAATTCAATCATACCAGAAAATTCTCATATGACATTAAGAAAACTTGAATACAAAACTGTATAATCTGAAAGCAATTATGTAGTATGCATAAACATCAAAATAGTTGTGTCTGAACTTTAGGATAATAGGGCGTTTAAAATTTGCTTTTACTTTGGTAATTGCTGAAGAATTTATAATGACTGTATATCAATTTATAATCAGAGTCCTCTCCCTACCCTTTTAATTTTTTTCCACCTAATCTTTCTATCCTCCCTTTGCCTCACCATTTTAGTTTTTGTTTTTTGTATTCAACTAGAATTATATCAATGAAATGGGATTTAATACACATACAGCTAAAACCATACTGCCCTCTATGGGATTTTTGGTTGAGTCACAACTTTTTTCTTTTTTCTTTTCTTTTTTCTTTTCTTTTCTTTTCTTTTCTTTTCTTTTCTTTCCTCTTTCTTTCTTTCTCTCTCTCTCTCTCTTTCTTTCTTTCTTTCTCTCTCTCTCTCTCTTTCTTTCTCTTTCTTTCTCTCTCTTTCTTTCTTTCTTTCTTTCTTTCTTTCTTTCTTTCTTTCTTTCTTTCTTTCTTTCTTTCTTTCTTTCTTTCTTTCTTTTTTCTTTTTGAGTGAACCAGAGGCTGCACAACGTATTTATTGATATAAAAGAAATTTATGTGTAAGGTGTATATGTGAAAGAATATATGCTAAAATGAGCAAGATATTCATGTGGGGTACTGAATCAGTGTCACTGTCCTAATAATATTGAATTCACTACAATTTATATAGAACACATGCCTGGTAGAAGTAAAACCTGAAGTTCACACACATACACACACACACACACACAAAAGCAGTGTGATTTAAATAAATTCAACTTATGGAAGTAATATGAGAACCAGACACAAAAAGATATCTAAGTGTGTATATATATATGTGTATGTGTATATATATATATATATATATATATAATCTCTAAGGCATGTTATAAAAGCCCTAATTACATCAAGTAGAGTTGATAGTTTTAATCCATTTCCACAACATTCTTTCCCACATTACCATCCTACCCAGGGGTATTTAGTTATGGAAAGGCCCCAAGTCCAGCACATTATTCTGCAAATAAGTATTCCAAAAGGATGGCTCAGGTGAATCTAACCTACATTACAACTCATTAAAGCATTTATTTAAATGTTACTAATCAATTTTAGAAAATAAATGCAAGGGAATAAAAAGCATTTGGCCAGGTGCAGTGGCTCATGCCTGTAATCCCAGAACTTTGGGAGCCTGTTGTGGAGAAATAGCTTGAGGCCAGGAGTTTGAGACCAGCCTGGGAAACATAGCAAGACCCAATCTCTACAAAAAATGTTTGAAAATTAGCTGGCATGGTGGCACATGCCTTTAGTCTCAGCTACTCAGGAGGCTGAGGCAGGAGGATCTCTTCAGCCCAGGAGTTTGAGGCTGCGGTGAGTTATGTTGATACCATTGCACTCCAGCCTAGGTGACAGAGACTCTGTCTCTAAAACAAACAAACAAAAACATTTATAGATAAATTTGGTTTGGTATTCACTTTTCAAAGAATTTGTGTGTTCTTGTTCCTGATATGTAGCCTTCTGGGAGATACACAAAGAGACACATTTCATACTAGAAGTGGAGGAGACATTTGAAGCCCCAGAGTTATTTCTTCCCTATTATATAGGAGAAATCAAGTAGTAGAGAGATCATGGGACTTTTCCAGGCATACACTTGAGATCCTAGCAGTACTCTTCCTTGGCCATATTCTTCAAATTTCTAGGCCAGTGTGGTCCTTCTATTACACAGAAATGTCTCTTTTCTGTTTCAGAATTGTATAATGTCTGCCTGCTTTTTTTCCATGTCTCCTAAATTTGAACTTTTTCTGGATTCCCTCTTCTGTTTCACCAGTTTTCCTTTCCTCTTCTGCTTTCCTTTCAATGTTGTCTCAAGCTCACTTAGTTGTCGGAATATTCCATGTATTAGGTAACTAAGTTCTTGAAGCAATCAACGTCTTGTTTATTGGTTAGAAAATTTTTACAGCAGTTAGGTCTTCCCCAACATTTTAGGTTTAATGGTTTTTCTATTAGATTTATACAACTTTCCTAAGTATAGCTCTATGAGGTTTACTTAGATGTTCACATGAAAAACAAGGAATCATACAATATCATATAAATTAAATACTATTTTAAATATAGAAACTTGATGAAGGACATGATGGAGAAGCTTTTCTGGGAATGCTCTGATGATCTGGCTGTTTCTTTTATGCTAGTGGTCCGGGAGAACTGGCTCAGTGATGATAATTTCTTGCCAATATTAAACAAGATAATGTTTTTAAAAATACAAAGAATAGTGCACTAAACAAGTTTGGTTCTCAATATATTTTAGGTTATGAGTTATTTACCTTCATTTATGATGGCGATCATGAAAATTGAAAATAAAAAAGAAAATTAGTTTATTATGAATTTGTCTCAAGAGGGTTGAAAGAATTAGAGAAAAGGAAACAGTCAAAGAATTAGATACTTCACTGAAGTTGGACAGCTGCATAGTAGGAATAAGTGATTGAAAGAGAGTGGATTATTACCAGATAATAGATTCTTTTTAAAAGCGATATCACAGAAATTTATCTCCTAGTTCCTATGATTCTTCCTTGGCACAGAACTGTTGAATTAATGAATAAACAAGCCAGTCTTAAGGAGTTTCGTTATTTCATCCCATGAAATATATCATAGGAACTCAGGAATTCTCATCCACTTACTTGCCATTCCCCAGCATACCCAGTACATTTTATATTCAGTGCTCACCCTGTTTTATCCCATGTGGAAGCTTCTTGTCTAAAACACTTTCAGCTGTCAGGGTCTCACTCCAGCCAGCCATCTCTTCCTTGTTCACTCACCTCCTACACTGGCATTGTGGGTGAAGAGTAGCTCAGGTACCAAGTATCCTGAAAGTCCATATTTTATCCGGAGCACTTCAGCATTACACATTACACTCCACAATTGCTACAGTGGATGAAGGCTGATAATGGAAAGGTACTGGAAATAATATGTTCCTACTTTCTCTTCTGCACTTGTGTGTTTTCCCCACCAGACTGTGACCTCTTTGATCCACATCCCTATTTGTACAAGACACTCTCATGTTTAATACTTATTAAAAAGAAATAGATGAATATTTTTTACAAGCTAATTCTTAGCAACAATATGCAGATAAAAGTCACACATTTTAGGATAAAGTAAATAGGCTATTTCCAGTTTGTGTTTTTAGAGGAAGATTGTTCTTGGAGTTTTCCTCCGGAGACACATTGCCCTTTGTGCATTCTGGGAAGAGATGGGGAGACAAAAAGTTGCACACTCCATTCAAGGTGTGCATCCATGACTGTTTCAACTAACAACCCCACTTCCAGTCTGTTGTCATTAACTGGGGTGAGGCAAGAAATCAAGGTTTGTTGTCTTGCTATGACATTTGCATATTCTGCATTGTTAGTAATTTCTTTTGAGACAGATGATACAAATAAGAGAATAGTAGTTAAGTAATAGATTTTAATAAGTGTGGAATTAGAACCTAAACTCCATTAGTGATCTTATCTTCAAAACCACAAATACAATTCATATTTTTGGAAATGCTCATTTTAAGAATATTTCTAATCACCTGTCAATAAACTCTCAAGTATTGTAAATCTTAGCTTATCATCCTTATCACCCTATCTCTGGGTTCCAGTTCTTTTAATAGATAACTATTGTTCCCTAGCCCTTTTTGTTGTTAACTTTTTTGTTTTTTCTTTTATCCCAATGACTCTTCCCCTATCTCTATAATATACTCCTTACATTAAAAAAAAAAACAAAAAACAAAACAAAACAAAAAAAAAACAACTCTCAGATCCTTCAAATTCCTGTACTGTGGGCCTACTTTTACCAAATCCAAGTCCACAGAGCAGAATTGAATGTTCTGTGAACTAGTATTACAGAACTGAGTTCTACTAAATTTACCACTAACTTACAGTGTAACCTTAGACAATGCATTCTCTCCAGACCTTTAGTTTTCTCATTTATTAACACAATGGGTGTTGAAGTTGATGACCTCCATTGTCCCTGAGAGCTAGACGTTCTCAGCACTGAAATTCTCACATTTGTCTCTCACAGACGATTTGCCAACGAGCTATTTCATCCTTCAGACACTAGAGGGGGCTTCCTGTAGACTTTTCTAATACTATATCCAGATTTAAGTAAGAGATGAGTGTCTCTCCATGACAGCACACATTCGAATTGAGAAATGTGATTCCACTTTTTACTTTATATGTAAAAGAAATTAATGTTGCTGCAATGATAGCATTTCTATCATTTGATTTTCTACCATAAGGCTAATTTAATTTGCTTTGAATGCCAACCAGGTCTAGAATCTTCTATCCTCTGTCTTTAAATCTATAAAAATACCGAGAAGTACTTTTAGGAACCAATGGAAGAGACTTGGAATTATGCCAGTAAAATTCTGAAAGCCATTATTCTTAACTTGAATGATTCTTTGCTTTTATGATATTGTACAAGGAGAGTTATGATATCCCTGTGTACTTTTTGAAGAATGTGCTTTAGAAAGTAAACAAATGCAATTTGATAAAGACTTTTACTTTATCACTTTTACTTTATTACTTTTAAAGTAATAATTTTACTTAACAGTAAAATGTTTATGAATTCATTTCTTAAATTCCAAGAAAATCGAGTTTGGAAAGTTTTTGAAAAGCAAATAAATATTTATCCATTATTGTAAGAATAATGCAGATTGAGATGAGAAATTAACTTTCCTTTCCATTGTTATTATTTTTAAATTACAAAGCAGTCCAACGTACTTTTATATCAAAAATAATTGATATTAATTTGATTTTTTACTTCTTTTGTAGACTATTTATTCTATTGGAATCTGTTATATATTATCTTTGATGTTCTTATATTTCAGTATGTCTTTAGATTTTGTAATTTTCTTCTCTTGTAGGCTTAAAATACTATAAAGATCTTCAATCTGAGATCTTACGGCTTCAATTATGAGGAATTCTCAGTTATTCTTTTCATCCATTACCTCTTTTACATTCTTTTCCTTTATTTCTGGTATTTCAATTATGGGAGTGTTAACAAGTATGTTTCTAACCTCTATTTCCTTATTAGGCTCCATTCATTGTTAGTCACCTAATACTTACAGAGTTTCTTTTTAATTTCAGCCATATAATTTTGACAATCAATATCTCCAATTAATCCTTGCTTCTCATTTTCCAACAGCTTCCCTTAAATTTTTTAGAATATTTATATGCAAGTTTTAAATGTTTGTTTTCTCTGTTCCATTAGCTTTATACTCTCTAGTACCAGATACTCCATTTGTTCTATCCCAGAGTGTTCACATTCCTCCAAAGGCTCAAGGATTTTTACAAAGAATTCATCATCATTTACTTGAGGCTATCAGCTGCCCTTTCAGAGTACAAGATTTCAAGTTTAGGACAGGAGTAGTTTTGATCCATTTACTAAGTATTTGTTCTCCATTTATTCTGTATTTGTTCTCTTTCTCCGCCTTTTTCTGACCTATCAAAGTTTTTATTGGGGAATATAAGTCAGAATCTCACATTTGGATAATGCTTGTGTAAAGATGACAAGCTACTGACTTAATTGGTAAAATTTCATTTCTTATTCAGGTATGAAAATGCTGGTAACACTTAATATTTTCTCTCACCCTTTCTCTTGCTCTTGCTTTTACTCTCAAAATGGTGTTTCTGTAGCTTGGAGCACTATTTATTTTTGCTGAAAACCATATAGCCCATATATTGCTGGATCTTAGTAAAATAGACACCTTTGATGGAGTTATTGATAAATGCAAATATGACCAAGATTTTATTGACGGAAAAATGCTACATATATTTTAATTACTCAAATTTAACTAATTATATTATATCTATGTGAGAAATTATAGGTTGGGCATAGTAATACTAAAAGTAAACTGAGCAATTCTATATTTAAATCCTGGCTCTGTTTTTAATTATTGGTTTCACCTTGGATCTCTGGACTTAAGTTTTGAATTCATAATATATAAGTAATAATTCATTTCTTCTCCTCCGAATTTACCTGCCAAGGGTGCATACACACATACAAAAGAAATTACTCCAATGAGAAAAGTGATTTTGTGTGTGAGTATGTGTTAATTTGTGTGTTTATCTGATAATCCCCAGTGCAAGGCTGTTTTGGTAAATATGATGGAGGAATGCACGTGGGCTTGGAAGTCTCTGTGAGATGTCTGTTCTTTGAATCTAGTATGGCTAGTTTTGTGCAGCAAACTTCAAGTTCATTTACTCAACTTGTTACATAAATATGTATAGCTGCCCTACCTTGCCTTGTAGCACAGACAGGACAGAGAGAATGGAGTAGGTTCAGCATAGCAAGAGTAGACCCTGACAGCTGCTTACCTAGGTGTGCTTTATACATAAAAGCAGGAAGCACAAAGAAGATTGAAGCACCTAGGTGTAAGAAGAAAAAACGAAAGTAGGGCATTTGCCTGCTTCTTACAGAAAAGAAACCTTGTCTACCAGCAAACCCTGGGCTAGTAAACCCATGTCAGAACAGTCAAATGATCAACTCTTCTTCCGGTGATCAGAAACCAGTAAGAGCATGAAGAAAGAATGGTAGGCAGAAGTGTGCTTTTCTAGAGGTTAAGGCAGATATATCAAGAGGAGAGAATTTTTTTTTCCTTCTACAACAGTGAAAATGGAATGAAACAATGTGGAAAGTGCTTGGCAAATTGTAAATTGCAAAATAAAATTGAGGGATTTATTGATATCTTTACTAAATAAAGCATTTCCTTGTCTAAACCACTTTGTGCTCCTGATTTTTCAAGGTGGCTTTATAGAAGATGCTTATCATACTTGTTGGAGCATGGTAGGCACTCATGGTATTTTGTTATTAGAATTTTTACCAGGCTTAATCTTCTGACAGCTCTACTCAATCTTATCAATAGAAAAAATGTATAATTCATAGAACTTCCCAAAATATTTAAATCCCTATTAGTAGTGTTAGTAATAGTAATAGGGACTCCAGTTTAGAAATCACAAGTTTCTAATTTGACTTTCTATACTATATCAAGTATCAATAGGGCTTTCGATCATTTTATTTAATTCATGGTTAATGACATTATGATTTTGATTCCTTTTTTTCTCAACTCTATACTCTTTTCTTTCCATGATATCACATACTTCTTTTCCTCTTCCCTCCATCCATGACTTCAGAGTCTCTGTTGCAAATTTCTTCTCTACCAGACTATTAAAATTGTTCAAGGTTTTTACTCTTGTCTCTTTTCTTATTCTGTAATTTTTTTTTTTCTGGGCAAACTGATCCACTACCATGGTTTGATGACTTTCTATACTTTAACTTTAAAATTTACTTTAAATATATATTTAGCCTGAACTTTTCTCTTGATCTCAAGAAGTCTTTATATTCATACTTTCTTGTTCTCTCCTTCTGTATATAGCTCACAGGCAACACAGACATAACTTATCCCAAACTGACCAAGTTTCTGCCATCATTTTCAGTCTTCTCCATATCAGTAAATGGTGACACCACCCATCCTGCCACTCGGCAAGAATCAATCACAGAAGTCATACTTGACTCCTTCCTCATTTTCACCTTCTATAGTCAGTCTGCCATGAAGTCCCAGTCCTAAAAACCTTTCACAACCCTCTGATTGTTTCTATCCCCACCCTACTACCATAGTACAAACTTCTATCCTTTTTTTGTCTTGGACTATTATGACACATAGTAAACATTATTCTAATGCAATGCTGAACTCAGAGATTAGTATGTAATCTCTAGTAATTTACTAGCTCTTTAATAAAGTCAGAAATCAGCAATGTAAACCAAAACCAATAAAACTTGAAACTTTAAAAATCCATGTATAAATGTCTAAATAATTAATGAGTAAAAGAAAAAATTGCAATGAATATTATAAAATGTTTGTTACTATAGAAAATAAAAGAATTTGTATCAACATTTGCGAGAAATAAAGATTTAGAAGGTAGTTTATAAACTTTTAAGATATTGGGAAACAAGTAAAATCAAATATTAACCGATTAATTTTTTTATTCCAAGAAACTAGGGGAAAAACAGAAAAAGGTAAAAAGAAAAAAAAAAGGAATAATGAAAGAATAGGAGTAATTGAAATAAGGAACTGAAAAGAAATACCAAGTTAATCAACAAACTCATTTAATTATTGTTTTAAGAAACTAATCAAATAGATACACACATTTCTCTTAATTAGATTGCTAATTAAGAGAAAAGGTTCAAATATTAAAAATAAGGTGAGAGCCATAACATTAGTTAGTCAATTTTTTAAATCACAAAATTGTGTGAATTTATTGTTGTAAATAATTTTGAAACATAAGAAATGATCAATCTTTTAGAAATATTAATTTTAATATGACCCAAGAGAAGATAATAACTCAAAATATTATGACAACTTTAAAAATACCTGAATGTATCATCCAAATTCTCCATCCAAAGTACATACTGGGCTCAGGTGGTTTTATAAGTGAGCTTTGAATCAAACTTTCAATGAACTAATAATCTCAATTTATTGCAAGTAATGGCACAGAAGAGAAAAAATCATGCCCCAATTCATTTTATAAAGTTAGTATAACTTTCATATTAAAATATAAATAAGAGCAGCATAAGAAAGGGAATTATTAACCAATCTCCCTTAAGCATAAGCAAAATACTATTAATACATGGTGCATTAAAAATTCAGCTCTACTTATTTACTGTTTCCTCCACATTATTTGAGTAGTTTTGCTCCCAACATTACCATGCTTACGAAATGGATTTTGAAGGTTAACTGTGCTGTTTGATTGAGTTTACTTAGATTTTTATCCCTTTCCTTTATACTTGACTTCTAAGCTTCAGGAGATGTTTTATTACCTTTTCTAGCTCTTTAAAATTTCATGGTCTTATAGATTCTGCTGTCTGACTCTTTTTTTAATGGTCTTTCTATGTTCTCATTCTTGGCTTTTCCTTCAGTCCCCTAATTCTAGGAGTTAAACATTTAGGGATTGATCTATTGCTCTTTCTGATTTATGTCCACAGCCTAGAAGAGCACACCCATTCCTATGTGTCTAATAATCCTCATTGTATTGCTAACTCCCAGACCAAGTGTTCCCATCTGATTAGCACAGCTCTAGTTCTGTTAGATATTTAGTTCTATTGTGCATATCGAATCAAGATTATATCTTTAGTTGAATCATACTTTATTTTATTTAAAATAAATCAAAGCTGAAAATTTGAAGAGATTTAACTGAAAAAAATGTTTTCTAAATCCATGGGCATTTTTTATCAGATTATTTTATTTATTAATTTTTAAAAGATCTTACTTGATTAATGTCAAGTTGAAAATATATATATATATATATTTTTTTTAGGATGGCAATTTGTCTTTGAAAGCAAACATTTGGCTCTGATTGTTAACGGGTTTGTTCCACAGAGGATAGAGAAGACGCTTGACATGGCTCATCTGACATTATTATAAAGGGAGTCATTAAGAAAATTGCCTGTAACTTGTACCAATCTGCGGTTTCTGCATTTTCCCTTTAGCTTACGTTTTCTAATTCCCTGGTCACAGGCCACATCAGTTGTTTCTTAGTTCATTTTAAGCCACATATCATCATGACAATGTCTGTTACTCAAGACCCCTGAGTCTCTTGCCAACCTCAATGGTTATTTAATACAATAGCAGAGATTATGTGATTGACACTGAAATTAGATCTCAAGCTGATACTTAACTTATAAGGAACAGTGACCTGTGCTTGGTGGATATTAAATCATGAGTTGTTTTGCTCCTACTCTTAGTATTGTTCAAAATTCTTAGATTAATTCACAAGAGCATTTCCTCTGAGTGTAAACAAAATCACAATATTCTAAGACTAGCATTATTTACAATAATAAGCTGATGTCTCATTTATAATTATTTTTTACTGAAATTCTTTAATCCGTTTTTTTAATTTAAATTTTTGTTTTCTCACATGTTTATATTGACATTTGTGGTCTTATGAATGTTACATATAAAAATACAAATACTGTTTTTTTACACAATTGCATTTTGTCATTCCTGATTTTTATAGCAATTTTATTTTGAGTTCACATTAAGAATGCACATTTTTCTTTAACTAATATTTTCCATTCCAACATTAATAGTTACATTAATTTATAACTAATGTAAAATAAACAGTTCATAATATTTAAATTATAAAAAAACTTTTTTCCAAGTTTAGAAATTTATTCCCCAAAGTATTAAAAGTTTCAAAACATGAAATGACATTTTCGAATTCTGGCTACTAAAATTCAGGATCATATGTGATTTTAGTATTAATTTTTGCTCATTTAAGCAGAGTTATATTAATGAACCTATTGAAGTATCTGTATAAATAATTTTGTTCAAAGTACAGTAATTCATCAGTGCTTCTCATTTAAATAAAATAAACTTATTTAATGAAAATGCATATCTTTTCAATTTAATAGATATTTCTTTCTTAGTCAATGGGGAAAAAAAAGATTTGAGTTCCCATGCCCTAGAAATTTGCAAAACATTGTTTGCAATTCTTTAGAAAACCATACATTTAAACATGGATAGGCTCAAAGAGGAGATTGCAAATTTACTTTTATATGTAGCACTCTTACCTTAAGATGAGATTTCTTAGCCAGCATCGTATACTGCTGTTTCTAACATTAATTTCTCATTGCCCAGTAACCTCACTACTACCTAAAAATGTGTTCCACTGGCTCATGAACAATTATATCATCAATCCCCTCTGTGTGTAACAAGAGACTTTAACCACAGAACTGGGAAATAAAAGGAAGAATTATCCCAGAAGTAACAACGGTGCCAGAAACCTGCTTTGCAGTGATTGGCTAACTGGGGCCAACCAGTTGAGTTTCATTCAGCAGACTTGTTGAGTTAACCTACAAGCATTTTTTTTTTTTTTTTTCATTTTCTCTATTTTTCTTTTCTGAGGTCTCCTTTGATTTCATGCTGGCTTTTTAAATTGAGGATAAAGTTAATTCACTTAACAATGCCACAGCTGGAATTAAGTATGCCTCTTCTCTGACTGCTAAGGGGAGGGGCCGGTGCTGATTGGTGGTGTCTTATTGGACGCCCAACACCCTTGAGGGCTGTTGCTGAATCAGTGGTGCCTCTAGCGACAGGCAAGAAGTTAACTAATTACGAACATATGGTTTGGCAGACACCTTGTTAGCTTGCTGCTGCGTAGGTGTTTGGAAGGAGGTGAAGGGGAAAGTTTGAGGTAGAAGGTGTGGTTAAAAGTCCCACTGATAAGCCTGGGGGAGACTTGATTGATCCTAATCTATTCTTTTTGTCATGAATCAGCATGCTTCTGGCAGCAACAGCTTGGTAATAACAGAGATTTGTGGCCCTTAAGCTCTTGTGGTGATAGCCGGCACACGACCAGACCAGTCAACTGGTTCCTTACAAGGCTCCCATTTAATTGGCCACAATGGTAGGAACAGAAATGAGATGTTAGGTCAAGGTACAACACATGGCCTACCTGAAGTGGCTCAAAATGATCTAAAGCACATATGTCACCCATTATTGGTGTGACTGCTGTCGGAAGAATAAGAGAAGCCCTGAGAAAGGGGCTGCAGGAAAGCATTCAGTAAAAGTTATGCAAGTATACTTGAATTACCTAGAGAAAAAGACAGGTGACTATAGCATAGGCAGGACACAGAGTAGGCCTAGTCAGATGAAGCATAAATGGATGTTCTATTTTACAAAACGGAAGGTTTCTTAGAAAATGAATAGTTTGAGACACTCTGTGAAACACTTGAAACATTTTATGGATATCAGATGAATTGAAAAATCACATATGCTCCTGGTATTCAGCTGCATAGCTATATCTTTCCCTCATCTATAAATTTCCATATAGTACATGTACATTTCACTCAAATGTTTAAGGTACTGTATTCTCTGTTACCATAAAGGCTTCTACTTAAAACCAACCATGATCAATGGAAATAACATTGTTTCTCTTTCTTTTACTCTTAACATCCACTGTGTGAAGGGCACCATGACCAAGTGGCAACAGATAATCAAACCTGTACATTTTAAAGACTTAATATAAAATCCTAAACTTTCTGAATACCAAGAAAAATTCCATGATGTCTACAGAAGACTAGTTTATCTACCAGACAACATTTGCTCTTAAAAGATTTCCTAAATAGTTTTCGATCTTTGTCCTTTACTTGTGGATTTTCTTATGTTAATTACTGAGGGTGGTATAGACAATAGAGACACTATATAGATCATTTAAAATAGTATTGGTAATTATATAAAAGTAATTAGGCAGCCTCTCTTACTAGATTGTCACTAACAATTTTATGATTTTTATTAGTGAACTTCCAGATGGAAGGAGCAATTTTTCAGATATGACCCAGTAGACTCTCCTCTGTGTTCTGCTGTTGCACAGATTATACATGAACAGTGTTGTGAGTGAAGATGTGTGTGTATATGTCAATATTATTATTGTTTGTTTCTCTGGAAATGATTTGTACAGATTTTCTTTTTGAAAACACCTAACATACACTCATTTTTTAAAAGGCCAAACCCCTCCATCTTGCTGAAAATAAACCCAGAGGAATCTTGGAATAAGAAAGACCAGAAGAAGGACAGTGTGGCATACAGGATCTATACCCAGATGGGTTTAGGCCAGGCTCTAACACTTAGCAGCAATGAGACCTTGGGCAAATTGCTAACTCCTTAAAGTTTCTATGTCCTTATCCATAAATAGCACCTGATCCATGGGATCTACCACGGGAGATTAGTGTAAGGATAAATTGAATTAATATATATAAATATTTTAGCATCAAGCCTGGCACAATTTGCATGCTAAATATATGTTTGCTAAGAATGGGACAGAGAGGGGCATACATTATTTTCCTATAGTTCTAACTGTCTTTATGTGGTCTGACACTTCAGGGTAAATTTCATAGATACAGTGGACCAAACCAAAAAGGTGAGGATCTATCAAGTCTAAGAATAGAAATTATTTAAGCTGGCAGGTAAAGAAAACAATGCCCAGCAAAAAAAAGTTTGGTAGGCTTTGTCCTGTGAAGAAAAGGTTGCTTTAACCCCATTGTCTGCCTGCCCCACAGGGACAGGTAATGGTGATGGGAGCTCATGCATCAGGGTCTTTTCTCCTTTAAGCTTCTAGTTTTTAAAAAAATTTCCACAATGTAGCGAGAATATGGCATGTTTTTTTCATCAGAGACTATGTTACAGTTTTGATTATCTGACTGCTGCCACTTGGTCACGGTGCCCTGCACACAGTGGATGTTATATATTTGCTCATGAAAATAACCCAGTTTTCTGGGCCCTTCCTTTCAGCTGAGGGGACTTTATTGAGCAGATCAATAATAGGAATAGAACTAAAACAGTCTTAATTGCTTAGTAGTGAACTACCCTTAATCAACTTACTTTTTATTGTTAAAATTTTGTTATGAATTATGAGATAAGATTACCTGAAATGTATTCTTTTAAGTCCTGGAGACATAATTTGGTTCTCTTTTTCTTATTTAAATAAACATCCATCACCCACTCATCTCCTGGTAGTTTGCTTCCTTGCTTGATCATTTTGATTAAGCCTTTTCAATCATTATGATAGTTTTTTTAAAGGGGAAAAATATCTATTAGTACCTTGTATAAAGAAAAAGCTTTGTATCAATGTTATAAATACATATATGTTTTCCTGAAAATCATGTTCAACACTTGGATTATATATAGCATAAGTAACAAACAAGTTAAAAACACCCCTTCTTGATGTTAGCTCATATATTTTATTCATCTAAAAAAATCTATTTTTATTTGTCAACTTATAGATAGGAATAGCTTGTAGCACTAATGTTTTATCAGGATTTGCTTTAAAAAGGCATACTAGCATCAAAGAATTTTGTGCCAGTTGGCATTTAGACCATCTAATTCAGCAACGTTTTATTTATTTTATTTTTACAGAAAAGGACTGGGCTGATAAGGGTGGTATTATTTGTCTGAGTTCACACAATTGATACCAAAACCCAGAATGTCTGAGTCTTTCACGTTTCTTGTATGAAAAGTTCCATTTGTATATTTACATTTTTAAAAGAATTGTATAGAAATATCTAATATTCTCATAAAAATAATAAAAAAAGAAGTTGTCATTACCGCAGTGTTATCTACAAATAAGAGCATAACACTTCCCAGGGAATGTTTTATAGTTTTAAGGCTTAGCACATAGAGCCATTCTTAAATCAAACTTCCTGCATTTTCCAATTGTCTCAGAATTCCAAGAACTTGTGGTTAGTGGAATTATTATTAAACAGAACCAGGACTCCCAGATTATATTTCCCAGGGTATTTAAATGAATGAAGTCTTTTTCAGTAAAACTTAACTAGAATTCACAGAAATAATTACCTATATATAAGCAGATGATGCATGGCATATATATTTGCAATGTTTTTTAAATTAAGAATTATGTAGACTAGCAATGGTTTTAAATCCCATTTTGAGAGAACCCTGGGAATTCCATAGTGAAACATTAAAGGTGCAGTGAGGAACCAGGTGACTGAGCAGGCAAAGTGCTGAGCTTCCCTGCCCACACTCAATGGACAGGATAATGGTTTTTAAATTTGTCCATAACTTCTCTGACACTCCTTCCTTTAAGAGGTGGAGCGTCTGCAGTATAGACTGGACTTAGCGACTCACTTGGAACAAATAGAACATTCCAGAAGTGACCATTTGATCAGTAGTGAGACTAGGTGATGCACAAAAAATATTTTGGCTGTGTCTTTCTATCTCTCTGGGATCACCCTGTGGAAGAATCCAGTAGCCCTGTAGTTAGGACATTTAGGCAGCCTTGTGGTGCTATCTAGGTGATGAGGAACTGAGGGCTCCTACCAACAGCCATGTGGAAAATGATCTTCTGGTCCCAGTCAAGTCTTCAGATTACTATAGGCTTGGCCCTTAGTAGAAACCAAAGTAGAACCCTAGATACCACAGTTCCATTTATCATTAATAAATATTTCATTTAAAAAATTCTTGATAAAAATGGCTTCGAAGTCAAATAAGTGTGAGAAGTTCTAAATTAAAGCAAGGAAGGCTTTTTGTACACAAGATCTAAAAAGTATATATAATGTACACATGTGGTTATGGAAGTTCAAGGCCTAAGAGGAGCTAACATAAACTTTACTCCTTTCCTTTTACCCTAAATATGTGTACTTGGTAGTGTGCTTTTCTGTTCAAATACAAAATTTGTGGCCCTCATTAGTAGGAAAGAGCTCTTCATCACCAATTAAGTGGGAAAACATTATTCCAATGGTTAAATGTTAGAGCTAGATAAGTCTTCCAATATAGTACTGGATTGTACATGTACAAGTGATAGATAAAAAATAGGATTGTCATCTAGCTTCTCAGTATAAGATTGATGTCCTAATAATATATTTTGAATGTTTTTTTTCCTATGCTATACACTCTCCTAAATGCTTCTGAATAATAAAACCTGCTTCACAGATCAAAAATGTAAGTTTCAGAAGGGTGGTTAATTGCTCAAAACAGAAGACTGTCAAAGTGGACCAGTGGGGAATGCAGTATGTGTCCCATTGTGCCATGCTGGCCGAAATATGATCATGGCATGTCCAGCTCAACTCTTTCTGGATTTTGCTTTAGTTACTTGTAACCTTAGCCATACCTGTCTCTGTGTCTTGTTTCCTGCTCTTCCTTCCTCATTCCTCAATGACTATCAACAATTTCCTATCCCTTAAGAATCTTTTCTAATCAATATTTATCGATCATTTATTATATTATAAATACTGTCACCATTTTACTTCAGAAACTAGAAAGTAATTTTTTCAAAATCACACAAATTTTGAGGTTATTAGGGTTGGAACTTAGATCTCATTCCAACACCCACACTCTTCACCACTATGCATATTTCCATGACCTCAACTCAAAGTGTTCACTCCTGCATCTGAATTAATGTGACTATTAAATATCTTCTGTACCATTTGCAGGGCCCTGGCATAAAGAACCAAGTTTCATTTAATAATAGTACATATGTGTCACTTTCTAAGTAGGGTATAGATGAATTAAAAAGTTGTGATCACATCTTCAGAAGATATCAATTTCTGAAAAATATGAAGTAAGTTGGTTGATGTGATGGTGGTAGAAAATTGTAAGCAAAAAGGACCATAAAAACTGATTTTGATATTTACCAACATTTCTATTAACTTTGATAGTTATGTTCAGGAACAAGTGAAACATTGATTCCTTTCTAAGATGTTTATGAATCTTTGTGATCTAGCTCTAATTTGTTTTAAATCCCAGCTTTCATTTCCATCATTCACAGGCCTTAGCAACCCTCTATCCATACTCCATGTTCTTAAAACCTAACCATTCTTTCCTCTTCTTTGTTTTTGTATATATAGTATTTAATTTTTGCTTCCCTGTCTGGAAATCTACTCATTCTTCAAAAACCAGATCCATTGTTCTCCTTTTGGGTAGAGAGCAATCATTATTTCCTCTCTGATCTCTATTAGAATATTTTCATTTCATGTATTTATTTTGTAGAGATGGAGTCTCGCTGTTTCCCAGGCTGGTCTTGAACCTTTGGCCTCAAGCAATCCCCCCACCTGAAGTAATCCCAAAGTCCTGGCATTACAGTTGTGAGCCACTGTGCCCTGTATCTATCAGAATATTTAAAACATTGCTGAGTAATAGCTGCAAGTGTCTACATATCTATCTTCAAGCAAATTCCATCACTCTGTTAGAGAGTACAAAATATTCTGTAGATATTAAGCACATGAGTCATAAGTTTAAATAAACCTGTATTCAAACTCTGACTCTGTAACTGATTAGCTACAGGACCTTGGCCAAGATGTTTAACTTTTCAAGGTCTCAATCTTCTTCTGCATAAATAAGGATATTAATAACCTTACAGAGTTCTTACAAGAATGATAAAATATACAGAGTTCCAGGCACATATAAGCACATAAATTTTGTACTATGACCAATAATTACTGGTAGATCTTTCAGTTTCAATCATTAACACTGTGTCTGAAGCTTTGCATATCCCTTGCAAATTTTTCCAGAAGATGTATATGTAAAAATAAATGTTTATATATTTGCATCCTGATTATCCACAAATAATATACATAATATAAGCATAATGTATTCTTGCAGAATCAAATTAAAAAGAAAAAGATTAGCAGTAAATTACCTGTCATTCTGAAAACTGAAGAATGTAATTATTAAAATTAGAGAAATTCAGTGGTGAAACAAACATTAGAGATTCAAGTGACACAGGCCAGAATATCAAATTAATCTCAAAACCCAGAGTTCCTAATTGTCTTGTCCACAGAATTTCTTTCAAGTTAGTAAAATATGCATACAGATAAGACTGAAGATGGATTATGGCAGTAATATGGTAGCCATGCTTCATTAACAAACTGAGACTTAAGATTTTTGCCACTTATAATGCATATGGTTACATATTTTCTTTATTAATATTTAAAGCTTGCTGCTTTCACTTGTTCCTTCTTTTCATTTTACTTCCAATAGTCTTTCTCACAAAGAGACTAAGCCTGAAACAATAAAACCTCTCTTATTTTCATTTATTGTCTCTTCTAAGAGAGAAGGAAGTGAGTGGAACAAAGTCTGGAGAGAGCTCTTGTTGCCTTAATCAAAGGATCATTGGATGGGTCTATTAGGAGCAAGAACACTTCTTGTAGGGAGCTGTGTATCTGTTCTCAGTCTGAAGAAGTATATTTTGGCACTCAATTTCTCAGTATTTAACCAGTACGGACCAGTGGTTGAGAAGTAATATAAAGGGCTCATACTCTAGAGCCAGACCACCCAGGTCAATGTCTTGCTCTCCCACTCACTAGCTATGAATTCCTAAGCACATTTCTTAGCTTTTTTGTGAATTGGTTCCCTCATTTTTGAAATAAGAATGATAATAGCATTTAAAGTATATATTTGTTCTGAGAATTAAGGAATTAATTTACATAAGGTGCTTAAACTAATTCCTAGTTCACAGTATGCACTCAGTACACATTGTGGTTTTAGTTTGATTCATGGCTATTTCATTCAAAAATGAATTTTTGTCCCAATTTTCATTACTTTTGTTGTTTTTTCTGAGTGCCTAGGGAAGACAGAAGACTGAAAAAGCCTTTTTGAAAAAGTATATATTAATATATATGTGTGTGTTTATGTATTACTATTCGCATGTGTATAAATGCAAATATAT